>JAWNNC010000032.1:0-33615 GCA_035043275.1 Drosophila tanythrix
CAAGGATCACGAGGTCCTTATGCGGATAACAGTTAATTTTCGCGGAACACTAGTACGTTGTCCTGAAAGGTTTACGACGTTTCACGATATTTCACTATTATCTGCGGATAACAGTTAATTTTCGCGGAACACTAGTACGTTGTCCTGAAAGGTTTACGACGTTTCACGATATTTCACTATTATCCCACCGGCTGCGCCAATTGAATGTCTGATTACGGTATTTGATTAAAAAAAATATAATTCTTTATTCATCAAAACGCGTCTGTTCATTTTGGTGTACAAAATGTAACTCACTTATGCTACTGGCTTAATCGATAAAGAAAGCTCGCATTTGCGTCTTATTTCAAGATTGGCTTATTGAAGGGTTTTTGTTTAAAGTAAAATTGCTTATGTTAGAATCTGCTGACGAAGGCGTTTGGCGTTATGATCGCTGGCTCCAGTGGGGTTTGTTATTGTTAGAATATTCTGGTGTGGCGTTATGTATGCTACTGTTTATGTTTATGTTTATGAGGCGGGCGTTGGCGTGGTTGCATGCGTTGGCATTGTTTATGTGGCGTTGGCGTTGGCGTTGTTGGAGTGAGTGTGGACATGAGAGATCTGCGTGATCTGGATATGTCACTACATATATTATTATTATATATTATATGCGTTATTATTATACGTTTGGCATTTCTATATAACGTCCCGGTTGTTACCAAGTTTTTCATTTATTAAATAATTAATTGCCATTCGCACCAAAGTTTCACCTGCGCGGGCATCTTTATACAAGCAATTTTAAGGTGGACCAATATTGTCAATTAATTGTACCAAAAAATGCAATTTCGTTGGTCGACTATTACACCACCCATCAGCACCACCATTAAAACAAGACTTACTCGTAGAAATATTATATTGGTTTTGTCATGCTGTCCGTCTGTCAGTCTCGCAAATCGATACCACAATTTTAAGGCTACAGACCCAAAATATGGTTGTTAGGTTGTTGGAAATGTCCTTCAAAGATTGGGATGTGCAAATAACTTTACGTAATTATTTGTAATTTGTAAGAAATAATGTTATAAAAGTCTATATATTCCGCAGTTTTTGAGTTAGATCCTTTATACCTTTAATAATCTCCAATTCCTGATATATCGTAAAGTGTAAACCGATAAATCTGAATATTTTCCAAATTTTAAAGATGGAGTCACCAAACAAAGAAGTTAACTTGGTGGTAACCTTCTCCAAGGATCGGAGTGCCTTCGATAAAGTTTCGCAGAATGTATGACCATCAGCTTCAGAAAATTTTTATGTTTATATTTTTAATTAATAATTGGATAAATCTGTACTGCATACACGCATAGTCTGGAGGTGAATAGCATGAAGCCTTTTTCAGTATACCGAGAAACCTTCGAATCCGGCAATCAAATTATAGAGTATTCGACCATATTAAAAGCGTATGTCAACCCACCTGTTTGAATTTTTTTTCATCAATTTACCTTTGATTAGAATATATGTATTACATCCACTTTTGATTGTTATGAAGTTAAATTATTTTCCTATCCAGAGAAATGTCTAAGAAAGATAAAATGAAACAAAATGCCAAAATGAAGGTAAGCCGTAAAAAAACTAAAAGAGATATACAGTCGTTTAAGAAAGACATAGAGACTGATAATCACAAGATATCTGTGGAGGATTTATTGGCGCGGCTTGGTACTGACTCGCAAAATGTAAGTTAAAGTCAATTAGATTAGAGCTCATAGCAGTTACTAGTATGGATGCCTTAGGGTCTTTCGCATTCTGATGCAAAGATGCGGCTTGAAATAGATGGTCCTAATGCTTTAACACCACCAAAGACTCCAGAGTGGATACATTTTCTAAAAATATGTTTGGTGGATTTGCTATGTTGCTCTGGTCCGGAGCTATTCTTTGTTTCATAGCATACCTTATCCAAATATTTACACAGTTTGACCAACCTGACGACAATTTGTTTTTTGGGTCTTGCCTTGCTGGCAGTGGTCATAATTACTGGTTTATTTTCTTACTTTCAGGTAATGTAAGATATGAACTTAAATTATCATAATACAGCAAACTCTTTACTTATAATAGGAACATAAATCATCTGTCATTATGGACTCCTTTAAATAAACCGTAATCCGTGAAGGGGAAATTATTACCGTAACTGCTGCAGACCTTGTAATAGGTGATATTGTAGAAGTTAAGTTCGGTGATTGAGTACCAGCGGACATTCGAATTTTAGAGTCCCACGGTCTTAAAGTGGATAACTCATCACTTACAGGCGAGTCGGAGCCTCAGATACGATCTACAGAGCTTACGCATGACAATCCATTGGAGACAAAAAATTTGGCATTTTTCTCAACAAATGTACTTGAGGGAAACTGCCGTGGAGTTGTCATTGCAACTGGAGATAGAAGTGTTATGGGTCGCATTGCAAATCTGACTGCTGGACTAGACCAGGTACAGTCGCCCATCTCTCGAGAAATAGAGCACTTTATTAGAATCATTACTATTTTTGCAGTTATTCTGGGCTGTACTTTTTTTGTAATTGCTATGATTCTTGGGTATGCTTTCCTTGATGCAGCAATATTTTTAATTGGCATTATTGTAGCCAACGTACCCGAAGGACTACTATCTGCCGTAACCGTATGCTTGACACTTACGGCTAAACGAATGGCTTATAGAAATTGTCTTGTGAAGAATTTGGAGGCCGTCGAAACATTGGGTTCAACATCAACAATTTGTTCAGATAAGACTGGAACGCTAACTCAGAACCGCATGACTGTGGCCCATTTATGGTATGACCAAGTAATTGTGCAGTCCAACACTACAGAATCGTTTAAGGGATTAGAATTCAATAAGGAAGATAAGTCATTTAATGCGCTTTTGTTATGCGATGCCTTGTGTAATTCTGCTGACTTCAAAGGTGGCCAAGAAGATCTTCACCACTAAAGAAAGATGTCAATGGTTCTGCATCAGAAGCAGCACTACTTAAATTTGCTGAAATTGTTTATGGTGGCATAGGACCCGTGAGACGAACACATTTTAAAATCGCAGAAATACCATTCAACTCAACTGATAAGTTCCAAGTATCACTTCATTCGTACAATATAGGCGATGCCTCTTACATAGTAGAAATGAAAGGAGCACCAGAGTGCATTTGGGACCGATGCAACAAAATAATAATCAATGGCGAAACCATGCCACTTACTTCAATCATGAAGGATCAGTTTGACGACTCATATTTAGATATGGGTGGAATGGGTGAACGAGTACTAGGATTTGCTGACTTAATCCTGCCGATAAATGAATATACGCCATCTTATGTGTTTAGCACAGAGCCACCCAACTTTCCATTAACAAATCTTCGTTTTGTAGGGTTAATTTCACTAATTGACCCACCACGTGCTGCGGTCCCTGATGCAGTCGCTAAATGTCGTAAAGCAGGTGTTCGTGTGATAATGGTTACGGGGGATCATCCAATCACCGCAAAAGCTATTGCTCGAAGTGTTGGAATAATAACGAAACCAACTGTGGAGGACATTGCCCAGAAACGCGACATTCCCATCAGTGAGGTAGATCCACGTCAGGCTAATGCGATTGTTGTACATGGAGGAGAGTTGCGTGAAATGAAAGCAGAAGATCTCGATGCAGTTATTTACTATCATAACGAAATAGTGTTCGCGCGGACTTCGCCGCAGCAAAAATTAATCATTGTGGAAGCCTGTCAAAGACGCGGTGATATTGTGGCAGTAACAGGTGATGGTGTCAACGACTCACCGGCATTGAAACGTGCTGACATTGGGGTAGCTATGGGAATTACAGGATCAGAAGTTTCTAAGCAGGCTGCCGATATGATTTTATTAGATGACAATTTCGCCTCAATTATAATAGCTATTGAAGAAGATCGTCTAATATTTGATAACTTAAAAAGTCCATTGCTTATACTCTCACCTCAAATTTACCAAAGATTACACCATTTTTGTTTTTTATGATGTTTGATATTCCTCTAGTTCTATGCACCATCGCTATCCTGTGCATTGACATCGGTACTGATATGTTGCCAGCAATTTCTCTTGCATATCAAAGAGCAGAATCGGATATTATGTCTCGCATGCCTCGGGATCCCTATGAGGATCGCTTAGTTAATCAAAAGTATGGCAATTGTCATCGATTAAAACTTTTTTTTAACAAATCCTTTGATTTAGACTTATTTTAATGGCTTACCTACAAATTGGTATGATTCAAACTGTAGCGTGTTTTTTCACATTTTTTGCAATCATGGCCGAACATGGATTTCTTCCTTCAAGGCTCGTGGGTATAAGGAATGATTGGGACTCTAAAGATGTTGAAGACTTAATAGATGGATATAGACAAGAATGGGTATGTTGAACTTAACCATGTATATTTAAGCGAAAACATCCGGCTGTCAAAATGTCACATTTTACTGCCGAAATGATTTAATTTCTTTAATTTACTGTATGAGAAATTTTTATCAATTGATTATTACACTTTTTAAAATTACCAATTTCAATGTTAACAAGAAATTCGAACAAATTTTATTTCTTAAAATCCTAGTCTACCGGCATTATCAACGTAAACGATAATCCCATGTACATTGCAATCTGCTGAGCCTCGATTGTTAGGATGTTGTGCGTTCGATGGAATCGTTTGTTTGGTATAAGTTCCCTTTGTAGTTTCATGCGTATTCATGTATATTGATGTTGTTGTATCCGGTCGCTGGGTTGTCGGTTTTGTTGTCCTCCATGTTTCCGAATCGGGCATATGATGTCAACAAATATGTTTCCATAACGCTTTGACTGGTTACGGTTATAATGATCTGTTAGTAGTCCAGCAGTATTACTGAATAGCTGACGTTTCATCAGTGCAGACTGTTGCAAATATAATATACATTTTCTCCCACATAAATATATTATTGGCACTTTCAATCTGGCACGATGAATCTGTTTTGTTATGGAATAGTTGGAGGCTTTCATTTCGACAACCCTTACGAAATTGTCTTCCATGGTAAACTCGAACGATTCAACATATGGGCCATTTTAAGACTGTAGTATTCTCTTCTGTCAGTAGGACCAGTGCTCCTCCAGTGACGATCTTTTTCACTTTTGATGCTGCTGCAGCTCTTGAAGTTATTTCAAATTTGACATTGCTTGCCATCGTCCAAGCGTTTTGGGTTACTTGAATGGATCACTGCCGGCTGGCGCGGTTAACGGTTTTCCAATAAGAAAATGTCCTGGTATTTATGCAGTGATCAGTTATTTGCATCATCTGCTAGAGGCGTTAAAGGAGAGAATTGAGTACCGCTTGTATCTCAAATATGACGGTCTGCAACTCTTCATATAATAAATTAGCCGTTGTCACATTTTTAAACAGCAGATGTTTAGCTGACTTTACCGCTGCTTCCCTTTTCGGTATATATTGCTTCCTCTAGCTCTTGAAGCTTTCTTTTTGCTCTTACAAAATTTGTTATTGCACCGCAGTGTCGCAGTGCTGCAAGAAAAGCCACTGTGGTAAGATCGCTTAATAATTCCAGATTATCTGCTTTTGAAGTGTAGCAACAAAAGATTCCAATGCATGTTGTGCTAAGCTTCTTTCCACGAATTTGTTGGTGGATTTGAAACAGTGCAAAGTAGTCAACGAGAGAGTTAAAAAATGGTCCAGCTTGACTCAAAGTGGTGGTAGATTTCCCATTATCTGCCCCATTCATTTAGGCCTTGCTTTAGTACACTTTATGCAGTTTCGAACAATATTTCTTGCAATGCTTTCCCTTTATAATCCAGGATTGCTATACTGCACTGTATAAACTGTGTATATTGGTTGACTGATCTTGGGAAGAGAAGCCTAGCGTTGAAGAATATTGATGATTGAAAATTGTCAAAGCGCCAGATCTGCAAAATGCCATTCGACAGAAAGCGGCAGCTGTTCAAATATTTATATTTAGTGTCCTAGTGTTTCGTTCACTAAAGTGCCTTTCTTTGAAAGACAGCGATTTGTTTATTAGAACTTCTGATTGTGTATGTTTGCTACATTACCAGTAATATACCTTCAAAATTTGGTGACTAGCTTACTAATTGTGGAAGGTATGCTCATTTATAATTTCTATGGTAGAGGCTCCTAAATATGTTCAAACATCATATACTAAAGAATATTTTAAAAAACATTGTTTAGAGGAGGCACTTTTAGTGTCCACCTATGCTCGAACGGGTTCAGAGGGTTGCGAATTATTTTAATAAATAAAACACGATAGTTTTATATTGCTTTCTTTCATGTGTTTTTATTGTTTTGGTTATTTTAAATTAGAATTAGCGTATGCGTTTGTATTTAAGTTATAAGCCTTATTTGTTAGCTTATCTTTTACTATTGATGCGCGCTATGCCAATGCATAACCGTGACCGACGCGTGTTAAAA
This sequence comes from Drosophila tanythrix, assembly GCA_035043275.1. Lineage (NCBI taxonomy): Eukaryota > Metazoa > Arthropoda > Insecta > Diptera > Drosophilidae > Drosophila > Drosophila tanythrix. The sequence goes on from JAWNNC010000032.1 coordinate 6,421, forward strand.
CGAGAGTGAGAATTAGATAAACTTGTCTGTGCAAGGCAAAGACAAATCAGGATGCGCATGCATATGACGTTACAAACTACGTTAGATCTTTATTCAATGTTGCGCCCAATCACTTGTTGCCTGCTGCTGCCTCTGACAGACAGATTATTACGAATTATTGAATTGTTAAGAATAAATACATTATTTAATATCAATTTCTATGATGAATACCTAATGGTTCTTTTTCGGGAGTCATGCAGTGCATCATAAGTGAAGAATAATTTAAATTTTCGATGTCTTAGAGATCATCCCATATTCTTATATTATGGGTCCGGATGATTATGGTAGGTTTGTGGTAACAAAAAAATACAACGGCCATGAAGTGTAGCCTCCATGCTTTATGTTTAGGTTGGTTGTATTAAGCCAGGCTTGATGAGCTGGTGTCATTTTGGCATCATGAACCTACGATCCACATTCTCTCTCTTGCAATGCAACCTCCTCTCAGCGCATTCAGCGCTGCTATTAGTAACATACATGTTAAAATTTTAACATTAAATCAATCATATTGTAACCGGAAAACCACGTAGAAGTAGAAAATATTCATGTGAAATAAATATAAAAGTGAAACAATCAAAAATCATCAACTGACTTTCTCTGGAGAAAGAAAGACGGAAGGAAGACCACCCCAGCCGGATTCAAATTTCGTCAATCGCCAGTTATTGGATTCCTGATTTTTCAAATACCATAAGATATTATAGTCCGACAATTGTGCGTAAAAAAGGCGTGCAAGTGTGCAGTGAAAATTTTTTCTTCACAGCCGCCATTTTTCTGTGGTGCAATTACATGAGGAAAGTTCAAATTGCTCATAGTTCCTGTGCCTTTAAGTACATATGTATATACAAGCACAGACACGTCAAGTGATCAGAGCATACAAACGCTCTTCGTAAATTTAATAAAATAACGACACAAATAGTTTCGTTTTTTGTACATATGTACATGCAAACAATTTAAATTAAAGCAAATCCTCATATGCCAATCTACAGCTGAACAGAAAAATTGGTTTATGTACCAAATCCAAAACAACAGCTTGTAACCTGAAAAAAAAACGCAAAAATACAAGCGTTAGAAAATTTTCGGCAACAAGTGCAAGTTACTGTATCAGCATATAAAGAAAAGGTATTAATTCTTTTATTAATTCTTTGTCGGCATGCCATATACATACATACATCAAAACATATAAACATTCAATAACAAAATAAAAGGTTTGGCCGCACACACAAACAAAGAGATCAATGAGGATAACCACGGCATAACTCTACAATTAATTACAATTACATGAATTCAAAAGAAATGTATGTATGTACACATCCTCTATGTCAGTGACGGCAAAGAACTAACACAATTAACACACATATTATTATTCATATTATTATTTATTATCATTATTAATTTAATTAATAATTTTAATATTGTTGTACACGTTCGTCCAGCATATTGTTTATGTTCCGAAATTTATTTTCCGCTGTCTTTGAGTGAATTGATAGATTTATCACTCCGCGACAATTGCACAGTCAGCTGTTATTGCAATCACACCACCACATGCAGGCCTGCAGTGACAAACAAAAAATATTTTTATGCGAGATCACCGTTCCGACTCTTCACAGTCACGATCATTATCGCGTAAGTAAAAAAATTACTTACACAATAAAGTTTCCCGCCCGAGTGTTCCGTTTCCACAGGTTCCAATTTAAAAAAATATATACAGTGACGACAGCGTCAAAGACAAAAGGTAATTGCCTGTAATATGTGATTCGGATTCCGCCTAGTATTGGATTGTAGCCACACATAATGATGAATTTGGACTCATCTTCAAATATGACTGTGTTCCAGAACTCCAAATCCTTGTCCAAGTGGCTCTTGGCGACCGTCATAATAGTCCCTTTATTTGATGCGCTTATAAAGGACTTTTTCCGTGGTACTCGGGCATTGAAGTCATGTTTGCGCAGAACAATGCGCACAGTTTCCACACAGCACTTTTTCCCCATTTTATCCTGCACCTGTTGAGTCATTTTTGGAGTCGATTGCTTGGGATTTGCCCTTATTTTCCTGATGATCCTCCGATCCTCCTCTTCGGTGAAAAGCGGGTTTGGTGCCATTCTGCCCTTGCCCTCAATCCAATTTGCGTCGACAAAGCGCCGAATGATGTTATATATGGTTGAGTTGCTCAGATTGACCATTTCAGCTATTTGGCGATGTGAATATCCGTTCTTGTTGTGTTCCATAGTCCTTGTGGGCTTATTGAACCCGGGATGCAGGATATAACTAAACTGACTACGAAGTATTGATCTATTTATTCCGAAAATACTCAACATTAGGTAAAAAATCCGGGTTCTATGGCTCCCAGGTGTCCACAATGTAAATGATCCAAATAAGCTGTCACCTAAAAATAGGCTACATTTTTACATAATCCTACCTAGCAGGTGGGGAAACCTCAGTTTATTAGGGTCATCCATTCATATTGGTGGTTAATACATGTACCTACCATCGGTCTTTGGAATTTTTGAAAAATAATGTATAATTAGTTTATGGCAGGCAATTACTTTTTGTCCTTGACTCTGGACCTTTTAAGCTGTCAGGCACTGTATATTTAAAAAAAAAATTTTTCTGAAAACTTCTCCTTTTTGGACGTTGAAGTACTAACGAGCAGCACATTCAAGTGGCCCAAACGACACCAAGCACGGGCTTGTTAACGCACGGATCCAAGCAAAACTGCAACCCACCTCCCACCCAACCGACCGAGGGGTGCGCCGCATAACGCGCGGTTACCAAGTTCGCGAATTGAAAGAAAGATGGGATAGGACAGCTGTTTCAATAAATGAAAAGGAGGAGTACAACTTATTAATGGAAAAAACGTATTATAATTTGAACACAATATTCTAAAGGGGTTATGGATAGCATAATTAGAACTACAAGTTTGAAGAGAAAGAGGCAGAAAATTCCTTGTATTTCTGATCGGAACTGTAAAATTAAGTTGGCTGATTAACTCCGAAGAATCAATATCACCGTTTATAAGCTTGTGTAAAAAAATAACACCAAGCATTGTTCTACGATCAGAAAGAGAAGGAAGATTTATTAATAAAAGTCTACTATGGTAAGAAGGTAAGATAATATTAGTATTCCAATTAAGACCCCTAAGGCCAAATAATAGGAAGTGTTTTTGTACGGATTCTATTCTATCCTGATGAACCCTGTAATTGGGTGACCATATACAAGATCCATATTCCAGAATAGGAAGCACAAGTGAAATATAAAGTGTTTTAGTAATGTAGGGATCGTCAAATTCTTTTGACCAGCGCTTAATGAAACCCAGGACTCCAAAGGTTCGATTAATAGAGGAAGAAATGTGCTTGTCGAACTTAAGCTTGGGATCAAAAAGTATTCCCAATCATCGACGCATTCAATGCGTTCAAGTGCTTGACATAAAGAAAGTATATATTTAAATAGCGCAATCGCCTATAGAAAGACATAAATTTGCATTTGTCACAATTAAGATTTAATAAAATTATACGACACCAGGCTTCAAAAGTCAGCCTGAAGCCTCTGTCCAGCAAACGAGTCGGTCGACGACAGACACAATTTTACATCATCGGCGTACATTAGTACCGGAGAATAACTTATAACGGACGGAAGGTCATTTATAAATAAAGTGAATAGCAAAGGGCCAAGGTGACTTCCTTGCGGTACTCCGGAAGTAACCCGAACAGACTTTGAGACAGAACCTCTAAAGTAAACTTTCTGTGTCCTACGCGTTAAGTAGTTTGAAATCCAACAAATTAAGTTATTTGGGAATCCCAGAGGATTAAGTTTGTGAAGTAGCATCGAATGATTTACGGAATCAAATGCCTTAATAAAGTCCGTGTGAACGACCTCCGTTGAATTTTATTTTGAAATCCCTTAATAACAAAAGAAGTGAATTCTAAAAAGATAGTGGTGGTAGATCTGTATTTCATAAACCCGTGCTGGCAGGGCGAAATTAACGATCTGCAAAGATGTTGTAGTTGAGAGGTTACAAATTTCTCAAAAATGTTAGGAACAGCGGACAATTTAGATATACCTCTATAATTTGTAACATTTGATTTGTTTCCTTTTTTTAAGGAGAGGAATAATAAATGATTCTTTCCAAATATCTGGAAAAGAGCACAACTCCATAGTTCAAAAAGTTTAAACAAAGGCTTCAAAAGACCATCAGCAAAATATCTAAGCACACAGCCAGGTACCCCATCAGGTGCCGGTAAAAATACCGGCTTAATGAAATTTAGTTCATTAAGTAATGAGCTCTCCGTTATCAAGGGACCAAAAATGCAATTACAGCCACTAACCAGGTAAGGATATGGCAGCACCAACTGATGATTATGGGAACTATAAGTAGTTTGAAAAAATTCGGCAAATAAATCGGCAATGGCCAGATCTGAGTCTGCAGTCTTGTTTTCAAAAACACGGTAGCAGGAAGTATTGTAGTAGCCTTAACAAAATCATGAAAACGTTAAGGATCCCGCTGAAACTGTAAACTACAGCTTCTTAGGTAATCCTTATAACATTTGTTATTTATGGCCAAGAAATTGGATCGTGCAATCAAGTAACGAGAGTAATCCAAGGAAGAGACAGTTTCCCTGAATTTCTCATACATTCTTGACTTTTTATTCTTGAACCTGATCAACTCCCGCCCAAACCACAAAGGTTTGGTAGACCTACATGGCTAACGAACAGGAACACACAAGTCAAACAAGCCGTCCAACGTATTATAAAAGACCCCGATTGCAACATCCATGTCATCACAATTATAAAGACGGAACCAGTCAGTCTGCGATAAGAGACGCGTTAACTTGACAAAATCGGTTTTCCGAAATTGACGAACACGCCCTGAAAGATTGTTATCCTGACTTGGTGCCGTAGTAGGCAAGTCAAACAACACCTCCAACGTTGGGTGGAAGGAATCTTCAGAGATAAGGTTCAGAACGGGTGACAGAAAAGACGGAGGGATCCGTGACAAAAATCAGATCAAGCATCTTATTTAACGAATTCGGGATAGCATTGATTTGACACAATGATATCCCAAATAAGCCCTCCAAAAACTCACTCCGAGTCGTGGTTGACAAAGCACTTGAATCAGGACAAGGCGTCCATGTAGTTCCAGTGAGATTAAAATCACCAAGTACTACAAGAAAATCACGATCAGAAAGCTGTGAAGACACAGAAAGTATAGCAGCCAAATGGGAAGAATACAAAGAACTTTCTGAAGAAGGTGGAATGTAAGAACAGGTTATAAAAAGACGAACACCATTAATAAGTAATTTAACAGCAATAAACTCTATATCCATAGAAACATCTGTCATTACTATCTCCGAAGATAAATCTGCATTGATAGCAATAAGTACTGTAACGAACCTTTCTTCTTCTTTCGGCCGGGCTTAACCTCAGCCGAGCTGTGGGTCCGTGCAACAAATTTTTATTTGTGCGAAGCGGACAATTGACCCAATTGACTTGTTGACCGACTGCGCTTTTCTTGATGACCGACCGACGTTGTCTTATTTGGTTGACCGACTGACCGCGTTTTGTGCTGCGACGCCCTTCTTATTGTCCTCCCTCGCAGCCTTTTGTCGCGACTGTATTAAAGATCACTCTGTTCAGCTGGCGTCAGCCAATGTCTGTCGTTAGTATGGATGGCGATATTGCGCTCGCCAAACTCCTCCTCCTCTCTTGTCCTGTATGAAGCGTGCGCCAGACACGCTCACATTGCTGACCACCGGCAGTTGAAAGAGAGAGGGCGAAAAAGAGCGAATTCGCCGCAACTGCAATCAGGGCTTTCGGATTTCGATCTGATATGCAGTTACTGGGAGGAGCATATAGCATAAATGTATATTCTATATACATTTATTTGCCACGGCTATATGGCTCCTCACAGTACACCCCCACCACGCCTGGGAGTCCGATCTTTTCTATAGATAGAGAATTCATTAGAGAGGATCTCAGAATCTAGGATGTCGGGCTTTAACCACGTTTCAGTAAATACAACGACGTTAAACAGAAAGGAAATACTATTTAGGTATACATTTGAAAGCTTACTACAGATACCTCTTGCATTTTGATAGCCAAGTGAGTGTTAGTTTTGAACTACCAGATACAGCAAGAGGTTTACTTGCACTAGCAGTAGAAGAAAGTACAGCAATCGGAGGCCAATTTTTCTTTTTTGCAGTATATTCTTTTACAATAACATGGTCCGCCAGAATTCTTTACCACAAATGGTGCTAAAGTGTTCTGCCGGAACATTTATTTCAAACGAAGATCTTTTACAATAACATGGTCCGGCCAGAATTCTTTACCACAAATGGTGCTAAAGTGTTCTGCCGGAACATTTATTTTAAACGAAGATATCTCCCGAATATATGAGAATTGGAATTTTTCCACAGTAACGATGGCTTTAGATTTCGCTTGGATAAAAGCCTTGACATCCTCAGATGTGTTATCAGGGGAAAGCTGTGAAACAAATATTTATTTCTTTGGTGGAACACCTACCAGGGTCACGTTAGGAACCTTAACAGTAGCATCCGGTGGAACTATTGCTTTGGTTAAGCGACCATTTCATTCAATTGATGTGTTAGCACCTAAATGTTGAATTGCATCAACGTTTTTTCGTGTGATACATTATCACACAGCCAGCAACCAACAAAGGCCATCTTAATGTTTGCACGGACATGGCACTTTTTGTTGTAGCAGACATTCGCCATATTAAAGGGGTAAATAATTTAAATTAACAAAAATTTAAGAAACAACTGCAGAATAAACAGACACGGAACAAGCTCTCAGAACACACAAGGGTTAAAGTATTACAACAGATGTTATGTACTTACGTAGAAAAACAATGTGAAGCAAAAAAAAATAAAAATAAAACGGCGCGGGCGCGACGACCGAAAAATGAGAAACGCAACGGAATATAGAATTAGAAAAGAAGTAAACAAACAACCGCAACCACCAACAATGTTATTGAGAGCGCGGGAGAGAGATGTGATCTAAATCACAAGAGATAAGCAAGAGCGTAAAAATACAAAAACAAAAGTGCATACGGACACAAACACTGCACAAGATCTTGAATTTGAGCCGCGATTTGTTGTTGCACTTTAAACACACGAATTAATAGTTTAGCCAATAATGCTACTGTTCAACAATGTATTTTACAATAAACCTGTATAACACAATGTCTCCAAATTTTAAGCGATCACAATAATTCAATAAATTCAATTCACGAAAGGAAATAAATAATTTCGATGCAAAAAAAAAAAACACGTCAGTTGCGAAGAACAAGCGAAGGCGAAAAGGTATTAATTCTTTTATAAATTCTTTGTCGGCACGCCATATACATACATACATCAAAACATATAAACATACAATAACAAAATAAAAGGTTTGGCCGCACACACAAACAAAGAGATCAATGAGGATAACCACGGCATAACTCTACAACTAATTACAATTACATGAATTCAAAAGAAATGTATGTATGTACACATCCACTATGTCAGTGACGGCAAAGAACTTTTTCTTTTTTTTTAATGTAGCAATTTAATTTAATATTGATCAACCTATTGAAAGGTTATAAAATATTGTTTTGGAGATAGTATACATAATAGCAGGAATTTAAATTAAATAACATAAACAAATAATTGGTTTTAGCATATTACAAAATTACGTAACATTAATTCAATATTAGATAAAACACTTGTTGCATATTAAGTTACAATTAACGGCCAGCTGTCCAGAGGTCGCTGGTGTGTAGGCGCTTTAAGCGTCTGCTGGTTGTGTTTGACCCTAGTGAACAGGCCAAAGGGTTGACATGGTTATGCAACCGGTCATTGTAACGGCTTGTATGTCAGTTTATTTGACTTATGACTGTTGGTACACAGAAGTCGTTGTGCAGCGTCATATTGCTCACATAAGGTGGAGCACCAGAGATGTCTCTTAGCACCTTGTTCTGCAGGACTTGGATTGGATTAATCCACGATTTTGCTGCTGTGCCCCAAAATGGAATCCCATATGTCCATGTGGGCACGATGATGCTCCTGTACACCAGCATCTTGTTGCTCAAGCTGAGTTTGCTGGATGACTTCAGCAACCAGTTGAGTTTCGCCCTTTTGGATCTACACGCTGCTGCCGTGATCTGCATGTGTTTGCGCCAGGTAAGTTTCCTGTCCAGATACATACCCAGGTAGCGAACATGGTTCTCCTGAGGTATGACCGTGCTGTTGAGTCGGACTGTTGGACAGTTACCACTCCTGAGCGCAAACGTACAGTGCTGAGACTTGTTCTCATTGACGCAGATGTTCCACCGGTTGGCCCAGGTACTAAAACCATCCAAGAACCTCTGCGTAACCGCTGCTGCTCTCCAAGCAGTGGAGGAGTTAGCAAGGAACACAGTGTCATCCGCGTAAGTGGCAAGCAGCGTGTTTCCGGCTACCGGAATCGGCAAGTCCGCAGTGTACAAAGTGTACACGGCAGGTCCGAGGACACTACCCTGCGGTACACCCGCTCTGATGGGGCGGATGTTTGATCGCTCGCCCCTAACTTCAACCATAAAAGAACGGCCAAGCAGGTAAGACCTGAGCAGTTTATACTGCGCCGATGGTAATAGGGACTTAAGCTTAAAAAGCAGGCCATCATGCCATACGCGATCAAACGCTTGCTGGATATCCAGGAATACGGCAGAGCTGTACTGCTTATTTTCCAAGGCCTCGAGGATATGCTGTACTACTCGATGAACTTGCTCTGGTGTACCATGGTGATGCCTAAAGCCAAACTGATGATCAGGAATGGCACTCTGGAAGCCACTTACTGCCGACAATCTTCCAAGAAATATTTTTTCAAATATCTTGGAGAAAGTGGACAGCAAGCTTATCGGTCGATATGACGAGACAAGATTATCCGGCTTGCCAGGTTTCGGAATCATCGTAATAACAGCACACTTCCACAGAGTGGGGAAGTGGTGGATGCGAACCATGGAGTTAAAGAGTAGCACTAAGAACATCACTCCTTTCTCGGGGAGGGCCTTAGCAACTCTACCATAGACGCCATCATAGCCAGGGGCTTTCGTGGTCTTAAGCTTGCGAATCTGCAAGCGGACCTCACTAGGGGCGATAGGTGTGATCGGTTGTACAGGATCGAGATCTGCATTTAAAAATGCCTCTGTATCCTGTACCTGACTGGGTGACGCAAGCGTAAAAGGCGTGAACCGGCCTTGCAGCTCATCCGCAAATGCCGATGCAATCTCTGCATCCGATCGACACCAAGTGTTGTCCGGTCGCATAATGGGGATCCGTCTGAGTGGCTGCCGCTTGACACAACGCGTTGCCTTCCACAAATTGAATCCATGATTCTTATTGGGATCGGCATTGCGGAGCATATCCTGAAAATATTGGCTCTTAGTATCAAAAAAGCAACTTTCGCAGCTCGTACGCAGCCCGCCTAAAGTCCCTTAGATCCAAAGGATTGCGTGAGCGCATATATTGGCGACGCAGTGCTCTCTTGTGCCTTACCAGATCCAAAATCTCAGTTTTTAAAAAAGGCTGAGCTGGACTGGGAGGCGAAAAAGGAAGTTGGCCAAGCATGGAGTATTCCGCCGCCGCGTTAATATTACGCAGGAATAACTCCGCTGCGACGTCTATATCAGCCGGTGAACTCAGCTCCATGTTCAAATTGACAAGCTCCTCCAACCTTTGGCGGAATCGGGTGATGTTTGCCCTGCGCGGCAGAAGACGTGCCTTGGGAGCATTTAGAGTAACAGCCATTCTATACTCAACGATCAAAGGGATGTGATCGGAGTTAAGCTCAATTCGCTCAGATATACCAAGACAATCAGAACGTATTCCAGCGTACACAGCAAAATCAATTGCTGTCGGCCTATGACTACCGTACGAATAGTGCGTTGCACCACCCGTGGCAAGTACTTGGAGGTTGGAGTCTCTCACGCAATCCGCAAGCGCAATCCCACGGCGAGTGTCCAAAGCAGCACCCCAGAGATGGTGTTGAGCATTCCAGTCCCCAGCAATCAGGAACTTGGGGCCAAGCTCTTCGAAGAGAAATTTAAAGTCTTCTAATGCCCACACAAAACGTGGTGGACAATAGACAGCCGCTAGGACTACTTCGCCTTGATCACTAGAGACTTTAACGGCAGCACATTGTGCGCAGAGCCAACTTATGGGAGTCAGCGCATGATGTTGCAGAGAAGATTTTATGATCACTGCTGCTCCACCACGCATGCGATCCGACGGATGATTGGCTAGGTGGATATCGTAGCCTGGTAGCCTATAGTGTGATCTGGAGCAGTAGTGAGTCTCACAGACCAACATTACATCTATTTGATGGCGGTGAATAAACAACTCCAACTCATTGGCGTTATTTGCAAGGCCGTTGGAATTCCATACGCCAACGCGCATCCCAATTTGGATCATTTATTGGCAAGTACAGCGTGCAACAGGCTCATCATGGCCATCATTGTCTCACTTAACTTGTCGAATTTTGACATAAGACTGTCAAGCTGGGGATTGGCGTGATGATAATACAGGTAAGGCTGTTGCACTAGCTGATATTGATCCTGTGAGGGCTGCTGATGTTGTTGACGCAAATGCAGCTGGTGTTGTTGTTGATGGCTTAGTTGCTGTTGATGCTCTTGCTGCATGTGCTGTTGCTGTTGCAGCTGCTGGCGTTGCTGAAGTTGTGGCTGTTGTTCTTGAATAAGCTGTTGCTGATGGTGACTCTGCTGCTGCTGGCGTTTCTCTGGCATCTGGCGAACCTTAGGTCGTCGCTTTTTTCTTGTCCGCTGTTGCTCAGGAACCGCGGAGCATCTTGTTTAGGCGGCAAAGGTTGTTCTTGCTGCTGCTGCAGGTGCTGCGGCTGCTGGCGGTGCTGAGGTTGTGGCTGTTGTTGTTGGTGAAGCTGCTGCTGATGGTGACGCTGCTGCTGAGGGTGACGCTGCTGCTGTGACAATTTCCCAAGTTGCTGAATGAGCTGAGGAGCCGTTTGCAGTCTGGCGGCATCAGCATAAGAGAATTGTGCATTGCGTAAAGGAGCCGGGCTTCTTGGGCGCGACTTTTGTAAATATTGAGTCGGCCTTTCGGACTGAGCCACAAGCTTCCTTCCCTTGGCAACGCGCTGATAGGCTGGGCATCCTTTCCAGCTTGCTGGATGGGTTCCACCGCAGTTGGCACATTTAGGGTCAGCATCCAATGGTTTTTCGCACACCTGACTAGCATGTGCAGAACCTCACTTTACGCAGCGATGCTGTTTTTGACAATATTTTGTAGTGTGGCCAAATTCCTGGCAGCGGTGGCACTGAGGGATGTCCAAATGTCTATCAGGGCATTCAACAGAAATGCGCACCAGAGAAATGGAGCGAAGGTTGTATATCTCTTTGTTATTTGCAGCCGGCTCCAACTCCAAATAACAAAGGTTTAGCTCCTTCTTTGTAACACGACTAGTGATGGTTTGGACACCACGCACTGTGTGCCCAGTTCTGGCCAGCTCATCTCTGAGGAATTCAATTTTCTGCAGCGATGGATGCAGTCCCCTGATCACCACTCGGAAACCTCTATCCTCCTTTAGTTGGTAGGAGTGAAAAGGTATTCGCTTCTCAGTGAAAAGTCTTTGGATTGCCCTGTAAGAGTCAATACCACTGGGCATAACTCTCACCGTACCTCCACCACTGCATTTAAGCATAAAGCTGTCAGGGGGCGTGACAGCATTTAGTGCTTCAAGCAGTCCAACAACGTTGGTAATGCCCTCAGCAATAAGTGGAGGGGGCTTGGAAGGCTTTGTAGGCTGTGGTTCCGCGTTGCCAGTATTTGCCTGAGAACAATCGCGTATCTCAGCGGCAGCGCTTAGCTTTGGGTCTTTATCGTCTGTAATCGACGGATAAATTGGCGAAGTAGGCACAACTGTAGTCTTCTCTGCCATGCCAACTGACTCAATGTCGGAGTCAGAATCTAACAGCGGAGCCTCGAATGCTTGTGGTGCTGCACGGGCACCAGCAGAAGTTGATGGCACTGCGTCCAAGTCAATTCCATCATCGATTGTCGTGATTTTCCTTTTTTATTGGCATTGTTGTTGACGTTGATTTCACCAATATATTTTTTAGTGTTTTTGTTAGTGTCATTGTTATTGTTGGCGTTGTTTATATTGTTTTTAGCGGTGTAATGTGTTGACATTTGCAATTTTTGCATTGTTAACTTTGTTGTTGTTGTTGTTACTGCTTTAAGAGCGAGATCGCAGATCATAACGGAGTTCGCTGGTCTGCCTGGCAAGAGAAGGCGAGCACCAAAAAACTGCAGCTGCAGTATCAGGCGCGACGCCGGGTGTGGCGGTATGGGGGGTGTTGCTCATATTTGTGCAAAATTTGAGCGCACCAAGCGCACACACTCTACCAGAGTGGTGGCGGCGCACACACAAATCACACTAAGCAAGGGCCACGTGCACCAGCACAACTGCTCACGAGCGTCAAAGTTACAAATCGCGAGAGAGAGTAACCCAAACACTCACACGCACAATTGCCGATGCTCTGCAGCTGGCGGACCAGCTGCGCGCGTCGTTCGTATCTACTCTAGAGAGCGAACCGCAGGCCGCTAACGGTGCATGGGCAAGTACCGTTATTCTTTTTTTTTGGAATGGAATTTGGCATAAGTTCACAGTCTTATTTTGTGAGAATTAAACACAATTTAACAATTTAAACACGATAATATTGTTACAAATTTAACTGCATTAATATTATAATTAATGTTGCCACTAACTGGAGTGGTCTTGTCCATTAGAAATGCTTAGAAATGCTTATAAAGCAAAAAATTGTCACAGTCACCAAAATACGCGTTCGCGCTCGACGAAGCCAAAACGATAACGCACGGCAAAGAACTAACACAATTAACATACAAATATTATTATTCATATTATTATTTATTATCATTATTAATTTAATTAATAATTTTAATATTGTTGTACAAGTTCGTCCAGCATATTGTTTATGTTCCGAAATTTATTTTCCGCTGTCTTTGAGTGAATTGATAGATGTATCACTCCGCGACAATTGCACAGTCAGCTGTTATTGCAATCACATACCACCACATGCAGGGCTGCAGTGACAAAAAAAATATTTTTATGCGAGATCACCGTTCCGACTCTTCACAGTCACGATCATTATCGCGTAAGTAAAAAAATTACTTACACAATAAAGTTTCCCGTCCGAGTGTTCCGTTTCCACAGGTTCCAATTTAAAAAAATATATATATTAAAAAAAAAATTTTTTTTCTGAAAACTTCTCATTTTGAATTCATTCTCTGAATATCCGAAAGACCATATTGGACTGATTCAATGGCAACGTTCCGCTTAGCTCAATCCAACATATCAGCGAAGGTTGGCTAAACAGGAACCCACAGTCATATACCAGGATGAGTTTCCGTTGTTCAGTGGTAGTCCGTTTTGCCCATAGTCCTTGTTGGCTTGTTGCACTCGAGATGCGGGATATAACTACGCTGACTACGAAGTATTGATCTATTTATACCGAAAATATTCAACTTTAGGTAAAAAATCCGGGTTTTATGGCTCCCACGTGTCCACAATGTACCTGATCCAAATACGCGGTCCCCTAAAAATAGGCTACTTTTTTACATAATCCTACCTAGCAGGTGGGGAAACCTCAGTTTATTAGGGTCATCCATTCATATTGGTGGGTAATAAATGTACCTACCATCGGTCTTTGGAATTTTTGAAAAATAATGTATAATTACTTTATGGCAGGCAATTACGTTTTTTCTTTGACACTGTTGAAAATAAGCTGACGCACACTGTATATGACCTCCTCCGCAACGTGATACCAGAAGTTCGCCCATTTCGCAATCGTGTGACTCCAATAGACCAACACCAAGGTCGTCGGCTTCAAAAGTCAAAAGAGAACCAGCTCCTACTGGGAATATAACGCCTGTTAAGCAAAAACAGCTTATTCCAAGGAGTCCGACAGGCACACGCGCTTAAATAAGCAAGATCATTAGTTCGAGCAGAATGGCGTTAAGCGACCTTATCGCTTTCCGATCGACTTAGCCATTATGAGGCTATGATCAACATGCCATCCACAACTCCTGCCACAGTATCACACTCGAGATCCGCCAAGACCAAATACGATCCTATGGGAAATGGTCAAAGGAATATGAGCTGTGCTCGAAAACTGCAATCCAAGGGAAAAGTAGTGAAGATAGTGCGATCAGGCAGAATAAATATTTCCATTGCTATTCTGTCTACGAACGCTGTGCAGCTCAACTCAGTGAGCAAATCGCACAAGCTGCGGATGCAAGTAGACCGCAGCCAGTGCGCGCTGCAACTCCGATAATGAGAGGCTGCAGACTTCCGCCCGTGGACACTGAAGTTTTTAGTGGCCTACGTTCCGAAACCTATTCACAGCCGTCTATAGTCTATCTCCCGTTGAAAAGCTCTTCCACCCAAATTCCAAGACCAGCGTTGAGGCGAACAATATAGTTGCCAAATCCCCACTTACAAACGATGGCTTTCAGTCAGCATGGCAAAACCTGATTGAAAGATTCGATTATAGAAGACCTACCATCGTACTCAATTCCTGAGAATACGTTGAAGGACCTGACAAATATCCAGTTGGCTGACCCGACTTTTTATTGGTTCCGGCCGTGCTATTAGGCGAAGATATCATCCCATCCATACTGCTCGGCGGCTCTATTCCGAATATTTGTGGGTCACTGTTGGGGCAAGAATCAGTCTTTGGTTGGATTCTCACAGGTCCAATAACACAAGACATTGCCACATCAATTCAATTTCGTCCTTCACAACAAGAATTTCCATTGATCCGGAACATCCATTAGAGAATCTTCTAACAAAATTCTGGAAGGTGGAGGATCTTCCTTCAAGTCCTATAAGGGACACAGATGATATATGTTAAGAGAATTTTATCCGCACCACTCTTCAAAATGAAAATGGTAAATATGTGGTCACCCTACCGTTCCGCAATTATGATCACATCCAGTTGGGACATTCAAGGTCCATCGCACTTGCACAGTTGCTCAAGAACGAAAGCCGTTTAAGAGAAACATTCACTTAAAAGAGCAGTATGATTCCGTGATTCAGGAATATATGATCTCGGTCACATGAGACAAGTCTCTCAAAGTGACAAAGACAACTATTATTTACCTCATTATGCTGTTCTCAAACCACTAAAAAAGTCAAAGTGAACGCCTCCAGTCCGTCCTCAAACGGCAAAAGCTTGAATGACATCCTTTATCCGGGACCCGTCCTTCAATCTGATCTGACCGTTCAGATTTTAAGATGGCGTTATTTCCGCTACTGTTTCAATGCTGATATAGCCAAGATGTATCGACAAATCTTGATGGACTCAAAGCACACCCCCTATCAAAGAATTTTTTTCCCGAATAAGAAGGGAGAAGTGTGTGGCTTTGAGCTCAGTAATGTCACATTTAGGTGTCAATTGCGCTCCATTCTTGGCAATCCGAGTACTCCAACAGATCGCAAAGGATGTCGAGAGAACAGATCCCTCTTGCAAGTGACATTACTTCATATTTCATGTATGTGGATGATGTACTTGCAGGAGCCCATTCCAAGGATCAAGCAATCTCTAAGATCCGAGAACTTCGAGGGGTTCTGGCAAGGTCCGGGTTTCCATTTCGAAAATGGACATCAAATGATAGAGACGTACTCAAGGAGCTTCCTAAGGACCCTTTGCTGCGGATGAGTTTTTTTCTCTCCATCCACACTCCCCATCAAGGCAATCTTTTTCCAAGCGCTAAATCCTTTCGCAGATTGCCGACTATTTGATCCAGCTGGATGGTTAGCGCCAGTGATCGTCCTAGCATTGCATAACAAGCCATCATGCACTTGGAAAACTTTCGTTGCCAATAGAGTTACAAAAATAATACAAGCAACTGACACAGGGACCTGGTCACACGTCCTTTCAAGTGTAATCCAGCAGATTTGGCTAGTAGAGGGGTCACGCCACAAGAGCTACGTGATAGTCAGCTATGGTGGCAACGGCCAGAATGGGTACGACTTCCACAAAACCAATGGCCCTCTTCTCATACTACATCCCATGAGGCACTGATATTGAGCAACGTCCAATAAAACCAAATCTATCTAATGTTCCTCAATCGTTTGAACTTCTTGAACGATTTTCGGACTTCCAATCGAGCGTTACGCGTCGTTGCATAAGTACTTCGCTTCATCAAGCGCTGTCGGAAAACTTCGTATAATTTTTCCGATGATCTCAGCAACAAAAGCTTTCCGATGTTCAAGATGTGCTCCTTAAGTATACTTAACGATCGCAATATCCAAACGATATTGATTATTGATTATTGACTAACAAGGAACCAATCCCAAAGGCCAGTAATATATTCAATTTGGTTACGATACAATAGAATAATGTTAATATTCTGACATGTACGTTACTAATAACAGCGCTGAGTGCGAGTGAGAGGAGGTTGCCAAATGACACTAGCTGACAAAGCATGGCATAATATAACCAACCTAAACATTCTCCCTCCTTGCAGTGCGCAGTATTGGAAATTAAAAAAAAAAAATATTGCCTTAGGATTGGCAACTGCCAGTCAGCATCAGCCAAACTCAGTGTTTGGGCGAGCAGGAAGGCCTACCTGTCACATAAGCATACCTGGCATCTGTGCCACTTAGCTGCTCGATGTCCCCGGTGACAATATCATATTAGCCACAACGTGCTGCTTCGCTGCGATAGCTTGATTTAAGCCATTGACTTGGGCTTGGACGGGTTGGAATGGAGGCTTGTTCAGGTTGAACAACCTAGTGGTGATAAAGTTTGCTTTCGAACCCGAATCAATCAATGCACGTGCCTTATATTTGATACTTGCATGTCAGATATTTATATGAGCAGTGCCTAGCGAGACACCTTGTGTGTTTGCAGAGAAATGTGTTTGTACATTTCTCAGATTTTGTGGTGCGAGGAACCATATAGCTGTAAATAATAAATGCAAATAAATATACACTTACGCTATATGCGCCCCTCACAGTAAGTGCAACGACGACAATTGAATCTTGCGTCGCGTCAGCATAATTCGTCGATGCCGAACTCAACTGCACAAGCGATCACGCCCGGAAGCGTATGCATGCACTACAAGAAGAACCAAACAGACAACACACACCACCACTAGCCGCCGTCAGCGGTATTTCTACTAGAGGGCAGCAACCTCAGCGGTGAGGCCACCGCTGGCCTAATTTCATGGAGTACGTCAACCTCAGCGGGGAGGCCACCGCTGACCTACTCATCACGTGCAGCGATCGCATTATGTCGACATAATGCGAAATACGCTATGCGACAGTTTGTGAGGCAACCGCTGACCTATTTCCATAGAGTGCAGCGATCGCAAAAAGGCCGTGGGAAAGACTGCCAAAGATCACGCCACCCCAGCGACCAGGCCTATAAAAAGGGCGTCGCAGCTCACGAGAGGAGTCAGTCAGAGTGTGGAATCTACGAGGGAAGCAGTGACCAAGAACAGGTGAAGCTGCCGTTCAAACCCCACTAAATTTAAGTACAAGTGTACAACGGTTATAAAAAAACCATCATTTGTAAATATAAGAAAATAACGTATCGTTATTATCGCTTCGCAATCAGATATAAATTTGTTGCTCGAACCCATAGCTCAACTGAGTTTTAGCCCAGCTAAAACCAACCGAATCAAAAGGTTCTTTATAACTGGCGCCCAACTTTGGTGGTTGCGATAATTGACATAATAAGAACAAAATGGTTTGTACGTGGGTATACAACCTCAAAAAGGAGGAAGTATTGAACTATGGAGAAGAATTCCAAGTGGAGCTGAGTGGCACACTGGATGTGATGCGTCGAAAATTTGGAGAGTGGGTGGACATCCACGAATCCGGACTACCACACAGCGCGCGGATTCTGGAATTGGCAGTTTTGCATGGCAGAATTTCACCGGGCAAAGAATCAGGAAAAGTTTCGAATGCAAGAGAAGGGACGAACTTGGATTTCGTCCAGTTGAGCATACCAAGAACTAGCGCAGCAGATCGCGCGCGTGACGAAAACCACACAGTAAGGGGAACGTCCACCACAGCCATCAAGGAGAGTGTCCACAAGCGACAACAGGGCGACGGATATATCCCAAGAATACCCGAGGGTAGCGAAAAAAGTCCGGGAATGGAATTTTCGATTCGACGGCACCACGGAGCAATTTAAGGTGTATATGGTGGAGATGCAGACGCTAATGTGGCCATTGCAATATTTGGCGGAAAAACAACTTCACAAAGTCTACAACAACAGCCTCCCAGACCTACGAGCATACGCCAGGATAGGTCAATTCACCGACTTGACAGAATTGATGCATTTGGCAGTCGCGTTCGAGGAGCTCGAGGCCGATAGGGAAAAGTTAAGACAGCAGACCAGCATGGAACAACCGAGTTACAACGCTCCACAGTGAAGGCAAGTAGAGCCTCAACAGAGACGCATGGAACCTTCAAACAAGGCAAAACAGGCCACGATTCATGACAATGGCGGATAGTGGAGGAACGCACTCCCAAGCGTACCACGGGAGAGCCGAAGTCGACACGAGACCCAGACTAGCGCCGAAGACGAGACGCGGCAACATACAAACACATATAAATAATCCAGCGATGGCCTGCAGATGTTGCGGCCAGGACGGACAGCGTGCGATAGAGTGCACAAATCCTATTGGATTGGACTATTGTTGGATATGCGGATGTATCAGAGTTCGTACATCAGCTTGTTGCCCGTCAGGAAGTGATCACCGGCGTCCGCCACCAAGGGGCGAGGCGGAAGCGCAGCTGACAGCGGTCATAGAGATCGGCAACTGCCAGTACAAGGCTACGATCGATACAGGGGCCACGAGTAGTATCGTCAGCGAAGAGCTAGCTCGTGGACTGATCAACGTAGGCCGACGATGCGCAACCGAACGGCGAGTCATAGACGACTTAGTTCTCGGATGGGATTTTCTGTCTGGCATGGGCAGATTGACGATAAGTATAACTGGGAACAGAATACGAGAACAGCACGAGGAGAGACTGTACGTGGCAAAGACAGTCACGCCACCAGTACATCCAGATGCAGAAATCGATGCATTTTACAACGAGAATTGGCGGCATTTGAGGACATAAAGGGAACAAACAGAGAGACTTCCCTAAGAATCCAAAGATGCAAGCAGAAATCAACACACAAGTGGACGAACTGCTGCCCAAAGGATGCATCGAGCCATCAAAAAGCCCACACAGCGCACCAATAGTGATGGTGATGAAGAAAACGGGGAAATGGCGCCTCTGCGTAGACTTTAGACATTGAATTCCAAGTCCGTTAGAGATGCATACCCTTTGCCAAGAGTCCACCACTTCCTGGACCAGCTGAGAGAGGTTCGGTTCATCACGAGTTTGGACCTGAGGGATGGCTACTGGCAGCTCCCGATGGAGAAAGAGAGTCGAGAGAAGACGGCATTCACAGTCCCAGGGAAAGGTCTGTTTGAATGTAAAGTAATGCCATTCGGACTCCATTCGGCACCAGCTACGTTCCAGAGAGCCCTCGACCGCGTGATTGGATCCGAAATGATGCCAAAGATCAACGTGGGGAAGTGCGATTTCTTCAAGAACAAGCTAAAATACCTCGGTCATCAGGTCACAGAAGAAGGAATCCGAGAGAAGTCGCTGCTATAACCGAATTGAAGGGCAACTTGTCGTTTCGTACCGGATTTTGCCAAAACCACACATCCACTAAACGCACTGCTAAAAAAGGGTACGAAATGGGAATGGACCGGAGAGCGACAGGAAGCTTTCGAGAAAGTGAAGTCAAAGCTGACACAATCACCTGTGTTGGCGTGCCCAGATTTTTTTTTTTTTTCTTATTTATTTATTGTCAACTAAGATCAGTCGTCACCAAAATTACAAAAACTTAAGACATTTAATTTAATGCAATTAAAAATAACATTAAAATTATGTATAAATTTAAAAATAATAATAATTTAAATGAAATTTAAATAATTTAAATGAATTAAAATGAATTCTGGGGATGGATTGGGAAAAACCCAGAAAAAACCCAATCAGACCAAAGATAATTAGTAAGAGTTAGTTATCCACCACCTGTGCATGCGTAAAGGTTATTCCCGAGATAGGACACTTAAAATTGAGTTTTTAATTATAGAAATAGAGGATTCTAAATTGATTACATGGTATAATTTGTTATAATCATTACAAAGTACTCGAAACGGTTCATGGAATAATTAGTAGTACAGCGATTAAGGGAAAGTGGGAAGAAATAACGAGAAGGTTTAAGGGGAACAGAAAAATTTATTTGGCTCATCAACGCTGCTGAATCAATTTCGCCTTTAAGTAATTTAACTACAAACATAACTCCTAGCATAGCACAACGGTTAATTAGGGAGGGTAGGTTAATAAGAAGCAGCCTATTGGTGTATGGAGGAAGTACACCCCAGTCAAACCGACGAAGAGCGGAAAGTAAGAAGCTCTTCTGTACAGGTTCCAGAATTGGACGTACAAGAGAAGTGAAAAGTATCTTGGTTGTATAAGAGTCATCAAATTCCTATGACCAACGCTTTATAAAACCAAGAACTTGAAAAGCTTTGTTGACAGTGAATTTAATATGGTTATCGAATTTTAGTCTGTGATCAAGGAGTAAACCTAAATCATTCACTTCATTCAGTCTATCAAGTGGCACCCCATCGAGCGTGTAATTAACAACATGTGGAGAGATACGATAAAATGACATGACCTTACACTTAGAGCAGTTCAAGTTGAGCAGATTCATTTTACACCACGACAAAAAGGAAAATAAGTCCTCCTGCAATAAGCAATGAGAGGTCATATCATTATACGCGGGCATAACTTGACGTCATCAGCATACATTAGTATGTTAGAATGCAATACTACAGAAGGAAGGTCATTAATAAATAGGTTAAAAAGCACTGGACCAAGGTGACTACCCTTGGGTACACCAGAGGTGTCTTGGATAGGTTTAGAAAGCACAGATTTACTCCGAAATCCAGGTCAGAAGGTTAGTAGGAAATCCTGTAAGGTTTAATTTGTGAAGAAGGAGACAATGGTTAACAGAATAAAAGGCCTTACTGAAGTCTGTATAAACGACATCAGTTTGCATTTTATTCTGAAATCCCTTTATCACAAGGGAAGTAAATTCAAGAATGTTAGTGGTAGTAGACCTACATTTCATAAAACCATGCTGGAATGGTGAAATAATAGATCTACATAAGTGATGTAGTTGAGTCGTTAATATTTTCTCAAATGCCTTAGCTATTGCGGACAATTTTGATATACCCCTATAGTTTTTTATCAGACTTTGGGCCATTTTTATGGAGAGGAATAATAAAGGATTCCTTCCAAATAGCGGGAAAACAACAAGTTTCAACAGACAAGGTAAATAATTTAAGTGAAGGTTTGGAAATTGATTCAGAACAGTACTTAAGTACACATCCCGGAAAACCATCAGGACCAGGCGAATACCCAGGCTTGATTGTGTGTAGGTCGGCAAGAAGAATTCTAAAGTGATCACAAGACTAAAAATTAAATTAGCTCTTTGAACAGGGTAAGGATATGGTACATTTGGTGAGAAATTAGTAGAGGAATAGGTGGATGTCTAAAGCAAAAGGAGGTAAGAAATAATCTGATGCAAGATCGGAATCAACAGCAATCAGACAACCATCACCATATGGGGTGAATTTATTAGAAAATAAAGAATAATTTGAGATATCAGGTTTTAACCAAGTTTCGGTAAAAACAAATATATCAAATTCAAAAGAAAGACTGTCAACGTAAAGCTTAGAAAGTTTAGTATTAAGACCTCTAACATTCTGGTATGCTAGAGAAAGAGAGGATTTTAGTTTTTTGGTGGTTCATTAGAAGACGAAGCTCCAGAAGGATTCTGAGGTAAGGTAAACTCCTTTATAAGTAAGCCCTTCGGACAGAAATTAGCACAGCAAATTGTGCCAAATTCTTCAGCCGTAACACTTATCTTAAAGGAGGAAATTTCTCTTTCGTAGTTAAATTTAAATTTTTCAATTGATATTCCCGTAGATGACATTTTACCGTGTATGTAGGCTATAATGTCATCCACACATATCTCGGGGGCCAGACGCGATATGAAAATTTGCTTCTTAGGTACAACCACCTTAAGAGTCCTAGGAGCACTGCTAGCAAGAGGTGGCGGAATCGAAACGGGCACAGTGGCCTGTGACTCAATTGAGTCACCACTGTTGGTTGTAGGTGGTGCAGGAGAATTAAACTGCATAAACTGCTGACCATTATCACCAGTGGGAGTCAGCGGTGCATGGGTCAACAACAGAGCAGGGGCCAATAAACCTGGTTCCTGAGGCATAGCAGGCTCGGCCGATCGCTTCCGGTCAAGAGACTCATTCAACAATTTTACGTTATTGAATTGAGTCTCCATAGCATCAAACTCAGCGCTGAGCTTACTAAAAGCTAGACGGAGACTGTGGAAGCATCGCCTAGTTTCCCTCATAAATCCCTGAATATCAGACTCCTTCTCGCGGCATCGCTCACAACACCACTTTACTCCCGACTTACCGCCGATCACATCCCTAATCCGTTGCGTGAAACCGTAACATTTAACGTGTACCACGTTATCACACAACCAACAACAGATGAAATCGGCCTTTGGGTCGGACAGGCACTTGCAGCTTTTTAAATAACACGCAGACATAATTGATTCAAAAATTAATATGCCCCAAATTATGAGAAAACTATACAAATATTCGGCGCAGCACAGAGAAAATAAGAAAACAAACAGTGCACAAGAGATGAGATAGATACAACAACACCAAACTTTGGCGCTGTAAGAATATTAACGGAGATAGACGAAACTTTAAGCCACTGAAACAAAAACGCGTGCAAGCACAGTTATAGAGCACACGAAAATAGAGAGAGAGAGAGTTATAAAGCGATGAGAGAGCGCACGAAAGTAGGGAGAGCGATAGCAATAAAGCGCACACAAAAACCGCTACAACAACAACAATGCAAAGCGATCATGCATGCAATGAGAGACAATGAAACAAAACGCAAAAACAAAACACAAGCTGTTAACCGCGCTCACAATGTTTACAAGAATAACACTTATGTTTTGTAGCAAAATTACTAACAGAAAACCGAAATGAACGAAGCAATTACATAAAAATTAAATAGAACCAAAGCACAGATATTTTTTATATTAAACAAATTAAATGTGCGAGTTAAAACTTAATAACAATCTCAAACAGACACAGCACCGCAAAAACACAACCGATCACAGTAAAGGCTAAGACAGTTGTGATGCCATTGGTCAAAGCCATTTTGTTTACAAACAGATGCTAGCAATTATGGCTTAAGAGCGATATTGACCCAAAACTCAGAGGAGGGTGAGCGGGTCATATCGTATGCAAGCAGATCTTTAAATGGTGCGGAGCGCGATTACTCTGCGACCGAAAAAGAGTGCCTTGCAATAATCTGGGGCATAAGGAAGCTACGACCATACTTGGAAGGATACCACTTCACCGTCATCGCGGATAGAGAACTAGAACTACAACAGTTTGATTTCGACACCAAATACAGGAAAGGGAACCTGAATGTGGTTGCAGACGCCCTATTTCGACAACCCCTGAAGGAGACATTAATGAGAATTTCAACGTTGGGAGGCGAAATGGACCAAGCAAATAAAAACTGCAACTGGATCCAGACGATGCGTACAGCCAATCAAAAATTCCAGAAAATTTCCAGACTATATGGAAAAGTCTGGAAACCTATTCGGGCACATCCTTCATAGAGCTGGAACAGAGGATGTGGCAGCCTGGAAATTGTGGGTGCCAACCAGCAAAAGGACACAGTTCTTAAGTGAGAATCACAACACCGCTGCCGCAGGACACACGGATAGTAGGAAAACAATAGCCCGAGTGGCAGCGCGCTACTATTGGCCAGGCTTATATAGAGATGTACGAGCAATATAAGCCAAGCCAACTGGCCGCGGCAGGACAAATGCTGACGCAGATACCTGTAGAGTCATGAAGCACAGTAAGTGCCGAATTTGTGGGACCATTACCGAGATCCACCATGGAAACACGATGTTGTTGGTATTCGTAGACCGCTTCTCGAAGTGGACAGAAATGGTGCCGCTACAAAAGCAGCACTGCAAAAGCCTTCAGGGAGAGGATTTCAGCACGTTTCGAGTACCCAGGTGTTCATAAACGACAACGGGACACAATTTACCAGCAGGGCGTTCAAGAAGTTACTGGAGTATATGGGTGTTAAATACCAATTTACAGCACCCTACACCCGTAAAATCGATAATCGCCCAATTTACGAAAGACAACCAAAGACTTTGGGATGAGGCGTTACCCGAGCTGACACTGGCAGTCAACACCAGCGTCTCGAGCACAACAGGGTAAAGCGCTGCCTTCATCACACAAGGTCGGGAGCCGAGGATACCAAAGGCGTTGTTCGACGAAGTGGCAATCGGCACAGGGCAAGTAGTCCAAAAGCCGACCGACAACGAATATAAAATGAAAGAAATTTTCGAAATTGTCCGGCGGAGCTTGGAAAAGGCCTCTCAGGATCAAGCAAGACACTGCAACCGCGCCGCAGGCAATGGAATCCCAACATTGGAGATAGGGTGTGGGTGAAGTTACACCACCTGTCAAATGCAGCTGAGGATTCGCAGGAAAACTAGCACCACTAAGGAGTTTAACAGACAAACGGATAAGGACGGCACATATAAGCGAAAATTGGACTCACACTTATACACCCATATAAAATAAAAAATATATATTTAATAAAAAGATATTATGAAACAAAATAAACACCCAACAGGAAAGGGTAGGAAAAAAAGGAAGGGTATACAAAGGTCGTATACACCGATACATAAAAACAGGTGAACAGCCCTGAATGTGGCGAATGTTCAGAGAAAACACGCCGCTTCGATTACTGTGAGTATGACCATGACCTACTCCAGAGCTCACTGGCGGGTTATAAAAAAAAGCAACGCTTGCACAATTGTGATTTAACTACCTTTGGCGGAATCAAAATACTACGACCACCGGAAGCGCTATGCTTACCGCGGATAATAAAAAAAATTAAAACATCGCTTGCACTACCTACCACTGGAACAAAAATGCATCGACCGCCCAAAAGCGCACCAAATGGTATATAAGGAGGCCGCACTTAGCGCCTCTACAAATCAGAAAAGATGACAAGCATGGACAACACACGTCACAACGACAACACACGTCACGGTCTCCAGTGATCATGGCCGGACGGTCACCAATCCTCGGGCGAAACCCAGCGGCGCTGGAAATCTACACGGAGAGAGACGGTCTGACCGCGCGTATTGTCACTGGACGGCGTTCGACGCGACCACGATGCCGCGTGGTTCGCATAGTGCGCGTGTTGCGCGTACCTCGCTTATTGCGCGTAGTGCATACACCGAGGGGACAACCGCCTCAAGCACAACAGCAGTCAAGGGCATCGCCACGCTACGCAACAAGCGACAAGGAGATGGACGTCGAAAGAGAAGAACGGAAGCTCCAAACTCGTCCCGATGACGAGGATACCATGCCCTACGTGCCTCGAATCGACGATGCCATCGAAATTTCTTCCGACAAAGAAGACGTGTGGTCAACCAACCACAACCCACAGCCGAAGCCAACGGAAAACCTACGAACACCCACGATAATTGCGGAATATAAGCAGACATACGCCACGGGACGGTGGAAACACACGGTCATCGTGGTGCGCACGTGGTAAGAAGATGCGGAGGTGCCGCCCACATGGCGGCTTGAGGAGGAACCGCCCAACTACCAACCCACCCAGCAACTGTATTGGAAGTTTTCCACTACCGAAGAAAGGGGGGAGTGTGAAGAACCATATAGCTGTAAATAATAAATGCAAAAAAATATACACTTACGCTATATGCGCCCCTCTCAGTAACTGCAACGACGACAATTGAATCTTGCGTCGCGTCAGCATAATTCGTCGATGACGAACTCGACTGCACAAGCGATCACGCCCGGAAGCGTATGCATGCACTACAAGAAGAACCAAACAGACAACACACACCACCATTAGCCTCCGTCAGCGTTATTTCTACTAGAGGGCAGCAACCTCAGCGGTGAGGCCACCGCTGGCCTAATTTCATGGAGTACGTCAACCTCAGCGGGGAAGCCACCACTGACCTCATCACGTGCAGCGATCGCATTATGTCGACATAATGCGAAATACGCTATGCGACAGTTTGTGAGGCAACCGCTGACCTATTTCCATAGAGTGCAGCGATCGCAAAAAGGCCGTGGGAAAGACTGCCAAAGATCACGCCACCCCAGCGACCAGGCCTATAAAAAGGGCGTCGCAGCTCACGAGAGGGAGTCAGTCAGAGTGTGGAATCTACGAGGGAAGCAGTGACCAAGAACAGGTGAAGCTGCCGTTCAAACCCCACTAAATTTAAGTACAAGTGTACAACGGTTATAAAATAAAACCATCATTTGTAAATATAATAAAATAACGTGTCGTTAATTATCGCTTCGCAATCAGATATAAATTTGTTGCTCGAACCCATAGCTCGACTGAGCTTTAGCCCATTCTAAACCAACCGAATCAAAAAGGTTCTTTACAGTGAAGATGATTGTGTATTTGAAAGGTTACTTGGAATAGTAACTGTTGCAGTGGCTGGTTTGGGAGGGGGTCGCCACGATGAAGGAGTGTGTGGTGACGACCTTTGCACGTAAAGCAGCTGGTGCACTTGCGTAGTCTTTGAGAAGATGGCTTCTTGCACAACAATTCTAATATAATTTTTGCTGCTTTATGTAAGCAGCTCGGTCCCTGACAGACATTTGGAGGAATTCCGGACTAGGAATAGGATGATTTTGCTTTGAGCAAAGCCTACACGATTGGGTCTTAATGCTGACCTTGTTTTCAAAAGAGTTGACCTTGGGAAAAGCCTCTTTGCGAGTAGGTCTTTGCTGGACTTGCGAGCTCGTACTTGACTTCATGTCCTCGATAGCCTGTAAGGTGCGGTATCGCTCCAATAGAAATGAGTTGAGTTCATCCCATGTCGGAATTTCTGATTTATAATTTATGTTGTGAGGAGCCATA
>JAWNNC010000033.1:0-47786 GCA_035043275.1 Drosophila tanythrix
ACACAACGCGCAACTGAGACAAACGACGCTTGGATTTAAAAGTTTGGCGCCAACATCAATTTCCCCTTCAACGCACACATTGTGGACTAATGCTTGTATAGACGACACACATACAACTCAAACCAATAATTCTGACGCGCACCAGCAGAAACAACACAACAAACTAGAAACATCTTTAAAGACAAGTGACAACTCAAAACGCACACACACAGCAACACATTTAAACCTACAGCAGCAGCAACAACACAACAACAATAACAATCAATTAAAAACTACAACAGCAACTACAAATGAAAGCGCAATCAACACACACCCAACAACATACACAAATAAAGAAAGCGCAAATACTGATCATTTAATAAATACTATAAATCCTGACGCCCCGCAGCACAAAAATAATTCTTCCAGAAGAAGTCTTATGCCGTTGCTCTCGGAATCACCCCCAACATCGAGCGATATGACAAAAACAAATGCTACCGACAGCAAGTTGGTACATAGTTGGCTACAAGGAGTACCACCACCGATGCTTCCCAATAAACGAGCCAAACCTGCAAAAAGGATTGGTGATCAAGAACAATATGCAAATACGTACCTTACGCCGAAGAAAAGGAAATGTCAGGACAATAATAACTATGATGATGACCTGCGCCCCCTGGATCAACCCGTGACAACGCCAATCTACAAGAGTGGCCTTGCTATCAGGCTGCATCAGGAGGCGCGTGAGAGAGCTGAAAAGGTAATGGACAAACATGAACATCATGATTTAGTACAGCAGCCACTGCAGCAACCACAACACCAACATAAACATGATGATGATGGGCGCTCACAGCAGCAGACAAACCAACAAAGGATACAACGACTATTGCACGAGGGTATGCACACAAAAAAAATGCCGTCTATTTTTGTGCCATCGGTCGCGTCAGTAGTGCCTCTCCTGGAAAGACTTTCCAGTTTGCCAGGCGCAGGCAATTATGTGACGAAGGCGACAGGAAGCAATGGCCTCCGCATCCAATGCGAAGATTTAAAAACCTTCGCTGCAATAAAGACAGCCCTGGATGAAGATGGCATACAGGCGCACACACATCAGATGCCCAGTGACAAAGGATACAGGATAATAATCCGCGGACTCCACCACACTACGCCGAGTGAATGGCTGAAAGATCAACTGAGTGAGTTGGGATTTACAGTAAGGTTCTCAAAAGCCATCCAAAATAGATTCTCTGGAAGACAATTAAACATTTTTGAAGTGGAAATTGCTTCCAGAGAAGATGGTGGACACAAAGAAATACTTGCCCTGAAACAACTGGGCACCCAATCCGTCAGTGTCGAGAGGCAGGCAATTTCACGAGACCCTGTACAGTGCCACCGATGCCAGGCTTTTGGGCACACGAAGAATTATTGTAGTCGAATGTTTGTCTGCATGAAATGTGCAGGCAAACATTCTTCGACGGCATGCCCAAAGCCTAGGCAGGAAGACCCGAAATGTGCCAACTGCGGGAACGCACACGTGAGCTGCTATAAAGGCTGCCCAGCCTTCAAAGAAGCGCGTGCCAAGCTCAGGGCAAATCAAGTAGCTGCAGAACAGCAGCAGCAAAGGCACCTTCGTCACAAAAATGAGCATAAAACAGCAGTCAATCCTCCTCACCGAACTCCGCAGCTTACACGGACAAAGTCTTTTCAGCAAACTGCTGAAAAACGGCTCCAACCCATAACTGAAAATAAGCTGACAAAGTCATATAGCGATGTTGTGCGTGGAGGACCGAGCTCTGCAGGTCCAGCCGAAAAACACCTGGGCAGATTCCAGCAGAAACTCAAACAGAATCCGGTCATACCACGCAAACAGCAAATAAAGGAGAAAATGAACTCACCTGGAAAAGCAGCAAACTCCTCAAGGAAGCCACGCAGCAGACAAGATCAATCACATGAAGATCAACAACTCCCCCATCAGCCCAGTTACGATAAGAAGCCACAAGAGAACGACACGGCCATGTTTATGCGCCTGGAAAATAAAATTGACAAATTATTAAATGTACTTCTGCAGCTCATTGCATTACAAGTCAAAAATACCACTGCCGTCATGAACGTTCAAGACGCTCCAAATACATTTGACGCTCCACCTGTGCCAGAGGCTCCACACGTCCAAGACGATCTACAGGCACAAGAACACCAGCAAGCCACCTCAGAAGATCGCCATGACGACTCGTGGACGGACGCGGATGATACAGACAATGAGCTCATCGCAGACGAATACATCGAATATATGTCACCGTGATGTTCCTGCAATAAATTGACGAAATTAAGCACAAGTGCAATAACAAATAATATATGTAAACAACTTACCTGACTAACGGAGATCCAATGACGACGCCTTCCTGATTCTGTACCCTGGAAAAAAGGAGAAAATATATACAATGATTATTAATTAAAAAATATGAATTTATTACAAAAGTAAATATAAAATAAAAAAATTAATAATAATATGATAACGGAAATAACAACACCCAAACCAACAATAAAAGTAAAATTATAATAAAATAATAAATACATATAATATCTAAAATAAATAAAACAAGCACATGAGCAAAACAAGCAAAACAAACAGATAAGCGAAACAAGCAAAACTAAAACCACTTATATGCATATAAATACACGCACACACGCACAAGCAAAACGAAAGCCCATTAAACGCAAATAAATATGCGTGCATGTAAAACATACAAAACCATAACAAAATATGCGAAATAACACACACACTTTAACTTAAATTAAATAAAAAAAAACTCATCTGATCAATCGGCAAGTGCTGAGCCTGACCCCTGAGTGTCCAGATGGGTGTAGTGTCCATCGGCAAGCGACTCCAAGTTCCTGCAAGAAAATAAAACTGCACCCCATTACTTGACGATCATGCTGCTGCCGACGACAAAGCAGCCGCTGGGAAAAAGACTCGCCCAATCATCCAGACAACGCCACGAGCCCGGCCAATTCAGCATGGAACCACAGAGAGGACTCCTCGGCATCAGCTCATCATACTGTACCTGCTAGAATATAATAATATAAATGTGATTATAATTGTCAATTAGCTGTAAGCAATTGTAAATGTAAACATCAAACACAGGGTGACCCACCATGTTACTCGTTTTGCAGCTGTCGCATTAGCGATGGCTTTCATGTTAAATGTTTTTAGTATTTAATCATCTGAAAATGTTAGCTCTTTAGTATATATACAATAAGTCGTTTTTTTTTATTGTTGTAATTTAAATTCTGTGTAAGTTGCTGTAATAAGTAATAAGAAGAATTCAATAAAGTACCCGCCAGTGTAATAGCTGGCGAGCAAGTTTTGTCATTAAAAAAAATAAGACGAATTCAATAAAGTACCCGCCAGTCGTTTAGCTGGTGAGCGAGTATTATCATTAAAAATTAAAAGAGTTGCGCCATGGAACAAGTCACACTTTTACAAATTCTGCGTGAGCAAACTACCTTAGTTGCTGATATGGGACGGAAGATGGATGCGCTTCTGACGATGCTGATGTCCTTGGTGGAGTCCCTCTCCAGAAGCCATCCTGTGCCACCGCAATCTTCTGTCCCTTCCACTATGGAAGTGAATCTGTAGCGTCCAAGAAGTCGTTCCTGTCCACGAAGGCCAAGAAGTCCGCCCGCAGTCCGCCTAGTCCAAGAAGTCCGTCCACAGTCCGTGAATTCCAAGAAGTCCGTCTGCAGTTCAAGAAGCCCAAGAAGTTCAGTCTGAAGCGCCCATATATGCCAGAAACAATTTACCCCCACCAAAACAACACTGGACATTGTTCGTCCAGAGTTGCCTTCCCCCTTTTGCCTATGGCATGTCAAAAATATTTCAAAGGTTGCTTTCTACATAGTAATAACGAAATAAATATGGTTGGCTGGTGATTGTGTTTCACAATCATCAGTAGCTCCCAATGTTCGGTTGCGAACACAACTGAAAAGAAATCTGAAAAAAGTGAAAAATCTGAAATCTGAAAAAATTTTTTTATTTTGGAATTTGAGAATCGCAAATATATTCGGTTTATTTTTGAAACAGGGAGCTTCTATACCACGGGCGGTTGCCCTATTTTCGGAGGGAGGCATTAAGGAACTGTGTACCTGACGACCTGGTGTATTTCACGTCTGAAAATGAAGAGAGATAGAGCACGCAAGGCTGTGGCAGGGTCTAAGCGAGATAGTGGTGCCACAAAGGTACCTGCCAAAACCAAAACTCACCCTACTCTAGATGGTTGGCTTTCAGCCAAACCCGCCAATCTGGATTTTCCATTTGTACCTGTGTCATCTATGCCAGCCAAAGAAGTTAATTGGTCGGATTTTGATGCAGCCAAGCAGCCGTCGTCAGACATTTGGGAGGATTTATCCGATCAAGATGACGTTACTATTATTGGTTCTGATTCCGCTTCAAACTCATCTGAGGACTTGGACGGTTTCACAACTGTAACTAAGAATAAGCGCCGCAAGAGGAATACCTCCAGTAAAGAAAAATCTGTTGAAGAAATTCCAGATTTCTTCAAGGCCAAAAGTGCTATTGCCACACTTTGCGATAGCATGCCGTCACCTGAGGGGGTTTCTTCACCAACCAACCCTGCAACTCCGCGTGTCAGATTGTCTGAGGAGCATATGGACGCCGGAGTTTGCCGTGATGATGAAGTGAATGTCGCTGAGAAGCCGCTAAAGTCGCCGCAGAAGATTCCTCAGATCTTTCTGCCAAATGTTGATGAAATTCAGCCTCTGCTGGATAAGCTTGGCAAAGTTGTGCGTGCTGGCAGCTTCGCTACCAAATGCTTTAACGGAGGTGGTGTGAGGGTCTTGTGCAATGACTTGGACACCTATAATGCAGTCTTGCAGGCCTTAAACAATGATGACACACAGATGCACACTCACCAGCTGCGGACAATGAGGGGCTTCCGTGTTGTAATTAAAAACTTACACCATTCCACTTCGCAGGAGTTGATCAAGATGAAGTTGACTGACATGGGGTTTGTGGTTCGCTTTGTCAATGGGGTGAAGAACCGTTTTACTGGCCAGCCTCTCAATATTTTTGAGGTTGAGCTTGAGCCACATCCTGATGGACGGAATGATCATATACTTACACTTACTAGATTGGGGTGCCAGCACATTTCTGTCGAGCGACAGATGCGAAGCCACGACCCTGTCCAATGCCATCGTTGCCAAGCATTTGGACACAGCAAGAACTACTGCCGCAGACCATTTGTGTGTCTGAAGTGTGCTGGTAGCCATGCAACTACAGACTGTACCAAAACAAAAGACACGGAGGCTACGTGCGCCAACTGTAAGGGCAAGCATGTTGCCAGTTACAAAGGATGCCCCACATACAAGACAGCAAGAAACAAATTACTCATTACACGTATTGAAGCAGCGAATCCACAGCAAAAACAACAGCCACAGCAGAAACTACAGGCACAGCAGTGCCAAGTACAGCAACAACAGCCACTAAACAAGGAACACCAACAAGGAGTACACCCCAGGAAGGAGCAACAACCTAGTAAACCACGAAAGACGCAGCAAAACATAACGCACCCAAAACAGGAAACTAAGAAGACGTACAGCCAAGTTGTACAAGGGAAGACCGTTGCTGCCCGGACTGCTAGGCCAGCTGAAAGACATCTGGAGAAGTTCCAGGAGCGGCTTCGCGTTGAGCAGCGGGAACTTAAGCTCCGCAGCCCTCAGTCCCAAGCTCGGGAGGAGCAGCAACGGGATCATCCGCCCTGTTGTACCCAGCCACACTTAGATGGGCAGCCACAACTGGAGCAACGTCAACAGAGTTGCGCCATGGAACAAGTCACACTTTTACAAATTCTGCGTGAGCAAACTACCTTAGTTGCTGATATGGGACGGAAGATGGATGCGCTTCTGACGATGCTGATGTCCTTGGTGGAGTCCCTCTCCAGAAGCCATCCTGTGCCACCGCAATCTTCTGTCCCTTCCACTATGGAAGTGAATCTGTAGCGTCCAAGAAGTCGTTCCTGTCCACGAAGGCCAAGAAGTCCGCCCGCAGTCCGCCTAGTCCAAGAAGTCCGTCCACAGTCCGTGAATTCCAAGAAGTCCGTCTGCAGTTCAAGAAGCCCAAGAAGTTCAGTCTGAAGCGCCCATATATGCCAGAAACAATTTACCCCCACCAAAACAACACTGGACATTGTTCGTCCAGAGTTGCCTTCCCCCTTTTGCCTATGGCATGTCAAAAATATTTCAAAGGTTGCTTTCTACATAGTAATAACGAAATAAATATGGTTGGCTGGTGATTGTGTTTCACAATCATCAGTAGCTCCCAATGTTCGGTTGCGAACACAACTGAAAAAAAAACCAATCCGTCAGCGTCGAAAGACAGGCTATTTCAAGAGACCCAGTACAGTGCCACCGATGCCAGGCTTTTGGGCACACGAAGAACTATTGCAGTCGTATGTTTGTCTGCATGAAGTGTGCAGGCAAGCATTCCTCGACGGCATGCCCAAAGCCTAGGCAGCAGGATCCGAAGTGCGCTAACTGTGGGAATGCGCACGTAAGCTGCTATAAGGGTTGCCCAGCCTACAAAGAAGCGCGTGCCAAGCTTGCGGCGAATCGGGTCGTTGCAGACGAGCACGCTGAAGGGCATAATCGTCGCAACATCCGGCAAAAAATAGTATCCACTTCCCGCAATATACCGCAGCCAGCACGGACAACGGCATCTCAGCAAACTGCACAAACACAGCCACAAGCAACATCTGAAATTAAAAATAAAGTTACATTCAGTGACGTTGTGCGTGGTGGTCAGAATGCTGCAAGTGTAAGGAACCTGGCCGAAAAACATCTGGCTTCGGTTCAACACAACCTGCAACAACAACAAAACCAGGACTCAACGCGTAAGACAAACACAAAAGGGAACAACAAAAAGAACAACTCACCTGCCATATCAGCGCTCCCAGCTAAGAAGCAGCAAAAACAAAAAGACGCATCTTGTGAAGATCCACAGCCCCTCCAGCAGCAGCCTCGGTCTGAACAAGAGAAGTACCCACAACAAAAGTTTGAGCAGCAACAAATGACGGCCATGTTTATGCGCCTGGAAAAGAAAATTGACCAATTACTAAATGTGTTTCTGCAGTTCATTGCAATCCAAACCAGAAATAGCAATGCTGTTAGGAACTCTCCATATGACCAAGACGCTCCAAATACACGTGACGCTCCACCTGCGCAAGAGGCTTCAATTGACCAAGACGCTCCACAGGCACAAGTAAACCAGCAAATCACCTCACAAGATCACCATGACGACTCGTGGACGGACGCGGAGGATACTGACAATGAACTCTTTGTAGATGAATACATTGAACATATGTCACCATGATGATCCCTGCAATAAATTGACGAAATTGAGTACAAATGCAATAATAAATAATACATATTAACAACTTACCTGACCAATGGAGATCCACCGATGACGCGCTTCTGATCCTGAAAAAAGAATAAAAGGAGAAAATATAAACAATAATTATTAATTAAAATTATAAATTTATTACGCAACGTAATATAAAGTAAACTAATATTAATAATATAAAAACGGAAATAGCAACAACCATAGCAACAATAAAAGTCAAAATTATAATAAAATAATAAATACTAATAATATCTAAAACAAATAAAACAATCATACGAGCAAAACAAGCAAAAAAAAACAGATAAGCAAAATAAGTAAAACTAAAATCAATTAATACAATAAATACACGCACACACGCATACATACAAAACAAGCTAAACGAAAACCAATTAAAAGCAAATAAATACACGCGTACATGTAAAACAAACAAATCTAAAACAAAATAACTGGAAATAAATGTACGCACATCTGCCGTAAAATCACATGCATATGAATAATACAAACATATTTAATAACCAAAATTAAACGACGAGACTTATCTGACACATCGGTGAGTGCAGAACCTGACCATGCAGCTGGGCGAAATGTCCAGCGACGATGTCTCCAATTCCCTGCAGGAAAAGAAAAACATACATTATTGACGATCATGCTGCTGCCGCCGACAAAAGAGCCACTACGAAAACACTCACCCAATCATCCAGACGGAGCTACAAATTCCCGGCCACTCCAGCATAAGATGACCATGAAGTACCTGCTAAAATAGAATAAAATAAATGTTATTAAATGTTATTATTATGCTCGTCATTTAGCTGTAAGCTATATTAATGTAAACAAACCACTTCAATGTTAATCGTTTTTGCAGCTATCGCATTACCGATAGCTTTTATGTTAAATGTTTTTAGTATATAATCGGCTGAAAATGTTAGATATAGTATTTATACAATAAGCAGTTTTATTGTTGTAATTTGAATTCTGTAGAAGTTGCCTAATAGGTAATAAGACAGATTAAATAAAGTACCCGCCAGTCGTTAACTGGCGAGCAAGTATTGCTATTAAAAAAAGGTTTGAAGCCCCCAAATTCTTCCAAGTGCTCAGCTGTATCACTGAAACGTAAGACAATAACAACGTCTATGCGTCTGCCAATCAAAGTGAAGCGAGCTCTGCCTGTTTGTGACACTATAATGAATGAAGATATGAAGACATTGAATAATCCAGATGTTGAAAGTCTAAATAAAAAATTGCCCATTACCCATTTGGATGGCGGGGAGGATATGGATCAGTATAACAGTGATACTGGTACCAATGACGATTCGGCTGTTGACGTAGCAAGTATGATACTTTCGCAACAACAGCAAGTGAAACAATTCCAACAGCAGCAAATGCAGCTAATCCAGACCGAGAAAATACCAACTCTCTTTCTTCCTAATGTATCTTCGATTCAACCACTGCTGGATAAACTTAATAATGCTCCATCGGTTGGCAAGTTTACTACAAAGTGTACTCGTGGTGATGCAGTCAGAGTGCAATGTAAAGACATGGTCACATATAAAGCCATCCTTGAGACTCTTAAAGATGGCGACGTGCATATGTATACCCATCAAATACGAAAGGATCGTGGATTTCGTATTATTATGCGCCATCTCCATCATTCGACTTCGGTTGATTGGTTAAAAGCTAAGCTGGCTGAACTGGGTTATGCGGCTCGTTTTATTAATGTAATAAAACACCGCTTCACTGGGCAACCACTGAATATTTTTGAAATAGAACTTGAACCAAGAAATGAAGGCGTAAATGAACAAGTGCTCTCTCTCTCTGAAATCGGGAACCAGCACATTGTTGTTGAGAAGCAATTGAAGAGCCCTGACCCTGTGCAGTGTCATCGCTGCCAGGAATTCGGCCACAGTAAAAATTACTGCCTCAAGCCTTTCATTTGCCTTAAATGTGCTGGCAAACATGCAACAACAGCTTGCACTAAATTGAAAAATACAGAGGCGAAATGTGCCAATTGCGGTGGTAGCCATGTAGCCAATTATAAGGGTTGTCCTGCATTCAAGAGTGCTCGTGCCAAGATAATAGGTGGTCAAGGAAACCTAAATAAGCAATTCTCCAAAACAAAAAGACAAATGCCTCAATGCATTCGTCCCATCATTGAGGATTTGCAGCCCATAAACCCTGGTATTAAACATCAGGTACAGCAACCCCAGCATGAGAAGCCATCCAACGCCCAGGGTCAACAATTTGTGAAGCAGCAGAGGGAAAAGCGGACCCAGCAGAAACCTCAGTTATTTAAGCAGCAACCCAGCAAAAATTCCTTAGGATCTGCTTTACACCAGCATATGCAGACTTTGGAGCCAACAAATTTCAAGAATCAACAGGTCAAAGTGCAGCTGCAGCAAAAGCCAAAGTCTATTCTGCGCAGCCCTAACATTTCCTATAGTCAAGCTGTTCAAGGAGGGCAATCACAGGAACGTGTACGTAATCCGGCAACTAAACATCTGCAGAACTTCCAACAGCAACTGCGTATTGAGCAGCAACAACAACGTGAATCAATCCCCCAACAACGGCAGGATAAGCGGCAACATCACCTAAGCCAGCAATGTATTTCGGAGAGTGATCCTTGGCAGAATCTGCAAGTAGGAACCTCCGTTATGCAAATGTTGCATCAAAATATGTTGCTGATTAGCGACATGACAAAAAAGATGGACACGCTGCTCAACGTTCTACAATTGCTCGTCTCCAATCAACAACTCAGGCCTCTAAGTAATATAACTAACATCGCCAATGACCACTGCAATGTCTAGTTCGTCCAGATGTCCTCTTCATACACAAATCAATACGGCTGTTCTTAATGGCTGCCCAAATTACACAAACACTTCCGGCAACCAGTCTGTCACCTTTAAAATGGCCTACTGGGATGCTGCTCCTCGTCTGCAAGAAATTAATCATGGGCCTCCTGTGCAGCAATCCCTGCAATCTGGATCCTGCGCACAGATGTTACCACAGCGTCTGCCCTTTGTTGTGCCCCCCCCCTCTCTATGGACCACCAACGGGGCTTGCTTGATAAGCGAAGGACTATGAGATTCCGGCCGTCTGCTAAGCGAGTTTGCTCATCCTCCTCCTCATGGCTTGAGCTGCGCAACTGGAGGAATCGGCTTAGTGTACGACGACCCCGACCTAACTTAGGAGCGATCTACCCCTTCTGGAGAGGAACTTGATTTCCATCATCAACATGGCGTCCTGGACACGACATCGCAAATTTCACCCTTTTAGATTCGGATAATTTTAATTTTGAATTGTAAACTTTGATGCCACCTCCATTGTATTATTTTTTAAGACTTACACAAATATTGTAAAACATTCTTTATTATTACACATAATGTTTTATGTAATTTGTTCACACACCATGCCATATCATATAAGTATACTTTAATTATTTCGATAAGTTAGTACACACAACATTAGCCGTTAAGTACACTACGCCATCTATTGTCATTCATTTTTCACACCACGCCATATCATATAAGTATACTCTATTTAAGTTAGTACACACAACACTTTAGCCGTTAAGTATACTACGCAATTTTTTGTTATTCATTTCTCACACCACGCCTTTGAAACTCTGCTAGTATTTAAGTCACACATGTTACTCTACATTCAGAGTTGCATCTACACTTAACACTACACACAGCATTGTATTTAACATTTTATGTTATGTTAATCCTATTTATATGTTGCCAACTTGTAGCAATTTTACATAAATAAAGCAGGCTGGCGACCGGCTGCTTCAGTCGTCGCTGCCTTCTGTGCGTGTGCACAACTATCTGAAAAAACTATGAGATTCCGGCCGTCTGCTAAGCGAGTTTGCTCATCCTCCTCCTCATGGCTTGAGCTGCGCAACTGGAGGAATCGGCTTAGTGTACGACGACCCCGACCTAACTTAGGAGCGATCTACCCCTTCTGGAGAGGAACTTGATTTCCATCATCAACATGGCGTCCTGGACACGACATCGCAAATTTCACCCTTTTAGATTCGGATAATTTTAATTTTGAATTGTAAACTTTGATGCCACCTCCATTGTATTATTTTTTAAGACTTACACAAATATTGTAAAACATTCTTTATTATTACACATAATGTTTTATGTAATTTGTTCACACACCATGCCATATCATATAAGTATACTTTAATTATTTCGATAAGTTAGTACACACAACATTAGCCGTTAAGTACACTACGCCATCTATTGTCATTCATTTTTCACACCACGCCATATCATATAAGTATACTCTATTTAAGTTAGTACACACAACACTTTAGCCGTTAAGTATACTACGCAATTTTTTGTTATTCATTTCTCACACCACGCCTTTGAAACTCTGCTAGTATTTAAGTCACACATGTTACTCTACATTCAGAGTTGCATCTACACTTAACACTACACACAGCATTGTATTTAACATTTTATGTTATGTTAATCCTATTTATATGTTGCCAACTTGTAGCAATTTTACATAAATAAAGCAGGCTGGCGACCGGCTGCTTCAGTCGTCGCTGCCTTCTGTGCGGTGTGCACAACTATCTGAAAACCGCGTTGTGTTGTCAATTAGGCTTCCTAAGCCCAAAAATGCCCTCGCTGTTTGTACCAGCGCTGTGTTGTCAATGAGGCTTCTGAAGCCAGGAATGATGTCGGTTGGTGCCACAACAAGGAAATGCACTCGCTGTTTGTAGCAGCGTTGTGTTGTCAATAAGGCTTCCTAAGTCAAGAAAAATGTAAGTGTCAATTAATGTTAAAACACAAAAAATGCACTCGCTGTTTGCTGTTTGTACCAGCGTTGTGTTGTCAATAAGGCTTCTGAAGCCAAGAATGATGTCAATTAATGTTCAAGCAAGGAAGTGCGCTTGCTGTTTGTATCAGCACTGTGTTGTCAATAAGGCTTTCCAAGCCAAGAAAAATGTCAATTATTGCACTCGCTGTTTGCTGTTTGTACCAGCGTTGTGTTGTCAATAAGGTTTCTTACCACCACCAACACAACACTGGACACTGTTCGTCCAGAGTTGCCTTCCCCCTTTTGCCTATGGCATGTCAATAATATTTCAAAAGGTTGCTTTTCTAAATAGTAATGATGAAATAAATATGGTTTGCTGGTGTTTGTGTTTCACATTCATCAGTAGCTCCAATTGTTCCGTAGTGAACACATCTGAAAATTAACAAGCAAAAAAAAATTAAAAAAATTAACTAAACAGCAATGTTGTCAATAAGGCTTCCTAAGCCAGTCAATACAACTGAAAACGAGCAAAAAAAAAAAAAAAAAAAAAAAAAAAAAAAAAAAAAGCTCATTTTCCACAAAATCACCTCAAAATTCACAAAAACACTAAAAACTAAACACAAATGTTGTCAATAAGGCTTCATTAGCCAAGAAAATATGTCAATTAATGTTAAAACTCCAAAAATGCACTCGCTGTTTACCGCGTTGTGTTGTCAATTAGGCTTCCTAAGCCAAAAAATGCCCTCGCTGTTTGTACCAGCGCTGTGTTGTCAATGAGGCTTCTGAAGCCAGGAATGATGTCGGTTGGTGCCACAACAAGGAAATGCACTCGCTGTTTGTAGCAGCGTTGTGTTGTCAATAAGGCTTCCTAAGTCAAGAAAAATGTAAGTGTCAATTAATGTTAAAACACAAAAAATGCACTCGCTGTTTGCTGTTTGTACCAGCGTTGTGTTGTCAATAAGGCTTCTGAAGCCAAGAATGATGTCAATTAATGTTCAAGCAAGGAAGTGCGCTTGCTGTTTGTATCAGCACTGTGTTGTCAATAAGGCTTTCCAAGCCAAGAAAAATGTCAATTATTGCACTCGCTGTTTGCTGTTTGTACCAGCGTTGTGTTGTCAATAAGGTTTCTTACCACCACCAACACAACACTGGACACTGTTCGTCCAGAGTTGCCTTCCCCCTTTTGCCTATGGCATGTCAATAATATTTCAAAAGGTTGCTTTTCTAAATAGTAATGATGAAATAAATATGGTTTGCTGGTGTTTGTGTTTCACATTCATCAGTAGCTCCAATTGTTCCGTAGTGAACACATCTGAAAAATTAACAAGCAAAAAAAAATTAACAAAAAATTAACTAAACAGCAATGTTGTCAATAAGGCTTCCTAAGCCAGTCAATACAACTGAAAACGAGCAAAAAAAAAAAAAAAAAAAAAAAAAAAGCTCATTTTCCACAAAATCACCTCAAAATTCACAAAAACACTAAAAACTAAACACAAATGTTGTCAATAAGGCTTCATTAGCCAAGAAAATATGTCAATTAATGTTAAAACTCCAAAAATGCACTCGCTGTTTACCGCGTTGTGTTGTCAATTAGGCTTCCTAAGCCAAAAAATGCCCTCGCTGTTTGTACCAGCGCTGTGTTGTCAATGAGGCTTCTGAAGCCAGGAATGATGTCGGTTGGTGCCACAACAAGGAAATGCACTCGCTGTTTGTAGCAGCGTTGTGTTGTCAATAAGGCTTCCTAAGTCAAGAAAAATGTAAGTGTCAATTAATGTTAAAACACAAAAAATGCACTCGCTGTTTGCTGTTTGTACCAGCGTTGTGTTGTCAATAAGGCTTCTGAAGCCAAGAATGATGTCAATTAATGTTCAAGCAAGGAAGTGCGCTTGCTGTTTGTATCAGCACTGTGTTGTCAATAAGGCTTTCCAAGCCAAGAAAAATGTCAATTATTGCACTCGCTGTTTGCTGTTTGTACCAGCGTTGTGTTGTCAATAAGGTTTCTTACCACCACCAACACAACACTGGACACTGTTCGTCCAGAGTTGCCTTCCCCCTTTTGCCTATGGCATGTCAATAATATTTCAAAAGGTTGCTTTTCTAAATAGTAATGATGAAATAAATATGGTTTGCTGGTGTTTGTGTTTCACATTCATCAGTAGCTCCAATTGTTCCGTAGTGAACACATCTGAAAATTAACAACAAAAAAAAATTAACTAAACAGCAATGTTGTCAATAAGGCTTCCTAAGCCAGTCAATACAACTGAAAACGAGCAAAAAAAAAAAAAAAAAAAAAAAAAAAAGCTCATTTTCCACAAAATCACCTCAAAATTCACAAAAACACTAAAAACTAAACACAAATGTTGTCAATAAGGCTTCATTAGCCAAGAAAATATGTCAATTAATGTTAAAACTCCAAAAATGCACTCGCTGTTTACCGCGTTGTGTTGTCAATTAGGCTTCCTAAGCCAAAAAATGCCCTCGCTGTTTGTACCAGCGCTGTGTTGTCAATGAGGCTTCTGAAGCCAGGAATGATGTCGGTTGGTGCCACAACAAGGAAATGCACTCGCTGTTTGTAGCAGCGTTGTGTTGTCAATAAGGCTTCCTAAGTCAAGAAAAATGTAAGTGTCAATTAATGTTAAAACACAAAAAATGCACTCGCTGTTTGCTGTTTGTACCAGCGTTGTGTTGTCAATAAGGCTTCTGAAGCCAAGAATGATGTCAATTAATGTTCAAGCAAGGAAGTGCGCTTGCTGTTTGTATCAGCACTGTGTTGTCAATAAGGCTTTCCAATGCCAAGAAAATTAATGCAATTGCTGTTTGCTGTTTGTACCAGTTGTGTTGTCAATAAGGTTCTACCACCACCAACACAACACTGGACACTGTTCGTCCAGAGTTGCCTTCCCCTTTTGCCTATGGCATGTCAATAATATTTCAAAAGGTTGCTTTTCTAAATAGTAATGATGAAATAAATATGGTTTGCTGGTGTTTGTGTTTCACATTCATCAGTAGCTCCAATTGTTCCGTAGTGAACACATCTGAAAATTAACAAGCAAAAAAAAATAAAAAAATTAACTAAACAGCAATGTTGTCAATAAGGCTTCCTAAGCCAGTCAATACAACTGAAAACGAGCAAAAAAAAAAAAAAAAAAAAAAAAAAAAGCTCATTTTCCACAAAATCACCTCAAAATTCACAAAAACACTAAAAACTAAACACAAATGTTGTCAATAAGGCTTCATTAGCCAAGAAAATATGTCAATTAATGTTAAAACTCCAAAAATGCACTCGCTGTTTACCGCGTTGTGTTGTCAATTAGGCTTCCTAAGCCAAAAAATGCCCTCGCTGTTTGTACCAGCGCTGTGTTGTCAATGAGGCTTCTGAAGCCAGGAATGATGTCGGTTGGTGCCACAACAAGGAAATGCACTCGCTGTTTGTAGCAGCGTATGTGTTGTCAATAAGGCTTCCTAAGTCAAGAAAAATGTAAGTGTCAATTAATGTTAAAACACAAAAAATGCCCTCGCTGTTTGCTGTTTGTACCAGCGTTGTGTTGTCAATAAGGCTTCTGAAGCCAAGAATGATGTCAATTAATGTTCAAGCAAGGAAGTGCGCTTGCTGTTTGTATCAGCACTGTGTTGTCAATAAGGCTTTCCAAGCCAAGAAAAATGTCAATTATTGCACTCGCTGTTTGCTGTTTGTACCAGCGTTGTGTTGTCAATAAGGTTTCTTACCACCACCAACACAACACTGGACACTGTTCGTCCAGAGTTGCCTTCCCCCTTTTGCCTATGGCATGTCAATAATATTTCAAAAGGTTGCTTTTCTAAATAGTAATGATGAAATAAATATGGTTTGCTGGTGTTTGTGTTTCACATTCATCAGTAGCTCCAATTGTTCCGTAGTGAACACATCCTGAAAATTAACAAGCAAAAAAAAATTAAAAAAATTAACTAAACAGCAATGTTGTCAATAAGGCTTCCTAAGCCAGTCAATACAACTGAAAACGAGCAAAAAAAAAAAAAAAAAAAAAAAAAAAGCTCATTTTCCACAAAATCACCTCAAAATTCACAAAAACACTAAAAACTAAACACAAATGTTGTCAATAAGGCTTCATTAGCCAAGAAAATATGTCAATTAATGTTAAAACTCCAAAAATGCACTCGCTGTTTACCGCGTTGTGTTGTCAATTAGGCTTCCTAAGCCAAAAAATGCCCTCGCTGTTTGTACCAGCGCTGTGTTGTCAATGAGGCTTCTGAAGCCAGGAATGATGTCGGTTGGTGCCACAACAAGGAAATGCACTCGCTGTTTGTAGCAGCGTTGTGTTGTCAATAAGGCTTACTAAGTCAAGAAAAATGTAAGTGTCAATTAATGTTAAAACACAAAAAATGCACTCGCTGTTTGCTGTTTGTACCAGCGTTGTGTTGTCAATAAGGCTTCTGAAGCCAAGAATGATGTCAATTAATGTTCAAGCAAGGACGTGCGCGCTGTTTGTCAGCCCGCCAAGGTCCAAGCCTGCTTTTGCTGTTTTACCAGCGTGGTGTTGTCAATAAGGTTTCTTACCACCACCACCACAACACTGGACATGTTCGTCCAGAGTTGCCTTCCCCTTTTGCCTATGGCATGTCAATAATATTTCAAAAGGTTGCTTTTCTAAATAGTAATGATGAAATAAATATGGTTTGCTGGTGTTTGTGTTTCACATTGCTCAGTAGTAACAATGTCAATATTGAACACAGTCTGTTTACACGCACCTCAAAATTAAAAAAATTAACTAAACAGCAATGTTGTCAATAAGGCTTCCTAAGCCAGTCAATACAACTGAAAACGAGCAAAAAAAAAAAAAAAAAAAGCTCATTTTCCACAAAATCACCTCAAAATTCACAAAAACACTAAAAACTAAACACAAATGTTGTCAATAAGGCTTCATTAGCCAAGAAAATATGTCAATTAATGTTAAAACTCCAAAAATGCACTCGCTGTTTACCGCGTTGTGTTGTCAATTAGGCTTCCTAAGCCAAAAAATGCCCTCGCTGTTTGTACCAGCGCTGTGTTGTCAATGAGGCTTCTGAAGCCAGGAATGATGTCGGTTGGTGCCACAACAAGGAAATGCACTCGCTGTTTGTAGCAGCGTTGTGTTGTCAATAAGGCTTCCTAAGTCAAGAAAAATGTAAGTGTCAATTAATGTTAAAACACAAAAAATGCACTCGCTGTTTGCTGTTTGTACCAGCGTTGTGTTGTCAATAAGGCTTCTGAAGCCAAGAATGATGTCAATTAATGTTCAAGCAAGGAAGTGCGCTTGCTGTTTGTATCAGCACTGTGTTGTCACCAAGCCAAGAAAAATGTCAATTATTGCACTCGCTTTTGCTGTTTGTACCAGCGT
Organism: Drosophila tanythrix; assembly: GCA_035043275.1. Taxonomy (NCBI): domain Eukaryota; kingdom Metazoa; phylum Arthropoda; class Insecta; order Diptera; family Drosophilidae; genus Drosophila; species Drosophila tanythrix. The sequence goes on from JAWNNC010000033.1 coordinate 17,530, forward strand.
TGTGTTGTCAATAAGGTTTCTTACCACCACCAACACGGCACTGGACACTGTTCGTCCAGAGTTGCCTTCCCCTTTTGCCTATGGCATGTCAATAATATTTCAAAAGGTTGCTTTTCTAAATAGTAATGATGAAATAAATATGGTTTGCTGGTGTTTGTGTTTCACATTCACTCAGTCTACGTTCGAGTGAACACATCTGAAAATAACAACAAAAAAAAAAAAAAAAAGGTCATTTTACACGGAATCACCTCAAAATACACAAAATACATTAAAACTAAACAGCAATGTTGTCAATAAGGCTTCCTAAGCCAGTCAATACAACTGAAAACGAGCAAAAAAAAAAAAAAAAAAAAAAAAAAAGGCTGCATTTTCCACAAAATCACCTCAAAATTCACAAAAACACTAAAAACTAAACACAAATGTTGGCAATAAGGCTTCATTAGCCAAGAAAATATGTCAATTAATGTTAAAACTCCAAAAATGCACTCGCTGTTTACCGCGTTGTGTTGTCAATTAGCTTCCTAAGCCAAAAATGCCCTCGCTGTTTGTACCAGCGCTGTGTTGTCAATGAGGCTTCTGAAGCCAGGAATGATGTCGGTTGGTGCCACAACAAGGAAATGCACTCGCTGTTTGTAGCAGCGTTGTGTTGTCAATAAGGCTTCCTAAGTCAAGAAAAATGTAAGTGTCAATTAATGTTAAAACACAAAAAATGCACTCGCTGTTTGCTGTTTGTACCAGCGTTGTGTTGTCAATAAGGCTTCTGAAGCCAAGAATGATGTCAATTAATGTTCAAGCAAGGAAGTGCGCTTGCTGTTTGTATCAGCACTGTGTTGTCAATAAGGCTTTCCAAGCCAAGAAAAATGTCAATTATTGCACTCGCTGTTTGCTGTTTGTACCAGCGTTGTGTTGTCAATAAGGTTTCTTACCACCACCAACACAACACTGGACACTGTTCGTCCAGAGTTGCCTTCCCCTTTTGCCTATGGCATGTCAATAATATTTCAAAAGGTTGCTTTTCTAAATAGTAATGATGAAATAAATATGGTTTGCTGGTGTTTGTGTTTCACATTCATCAGTAGCTCCAATTGTTCCGTAGTGAACACATCTGAAAATTAACAAGCAAAAAAAAATTAAAAAAATTAACTAAACAGCAATGTTGTCAATAAGGCTTCCTAAGCCAGTCAATACAACTGAAAACGAGCAAAAAAAAAAAAAAAAAAAAAAAAAAGCCATTTCACAAAATCACCTCAAAATTCACAAAACACTAAAATCACGTCAAAATTCACCAAAAGAATATGAACTCCAAAAATGCACTCGCTGTTTACCGCGTTGTGTTGTCAATTAGGCTTCCTAAGCCAAAAAATGCCCTCGCTGTTTGTACCAGCGTTGTGTTGTCAATGAGGCTTCTGAAGCCAGGAATGATGTCGGTTGGTGCCACAACAAGGAAATGCACTCGCTGTTTGTAGCAGCGTTGTGTTGTCAATAAGGCTTCCTAAGTCAAGAAAAATGTAAGTGTCAATTAATGTTAAAACACAAAAAATGCACTCGCTGTTTGCTGTTTGTACCAGCGTTGTGTTGTCAATAAGGCTTCTGAAGCCAAGAATGATGTCAATTAATGTTCAAGCAAGGAAGTGCGCTTGCTGTTTGTATCAGCACTGTGTTGTCAATAAGGCTTTCCAAGCCAAGAAAAATGTCAATTATTGCACTCGCTGTTTGCTGTTTGTACCAGCGTTGTGTTGTCAATAAGGTTTCTTACCACCACCAACACAACACTGGACACTGTTCGTCCAGAGTTGCCTTCCCCCTTTTGCCTATGGCATGTCAATAATATTTCAAAAGGTTGCTTTTCTAAATAGTAATGATGAAATAAATATGGTTTGCTGGTGTTTGTGTTTCACATTCATCAGTAGCTCCAATTGTTCCGTAGTGAACACATCTGAAAATTAACAAGCAAAAAAAAAAAAAAAGGTCATTTTACACGGAATCACCTCAAAATACACAAAATACATTAAAACTAAACAGCAATGTTGTCAATAAGGCTTCCTAAGCCAGTCAATACAACTGAAAACGAGCAAAAAAAAAAAAAAAAAAAAAAAAAAAAAAAAAGCTCATTTTCCACAAAATCACCTCAAAATTCACAAAAACACTAAAAACTAAACACAAATGTTGTCAATAAGGCTTCATTAGCCAAGAAAATATGTCAATTAATGTTAAAACTCCAAAAATGCACTCGCTGTTTACCGCGTTGTGTTGTCAATTAGGCTTCCTAAGCCAAAAAATGCCCTCGCTGTTTGTACCAGCGCTGTGTTGTCAATGAGGCTTCTGAAGCCAGGAATGATGTCGGTTGGTGCCACAACAAGGAAATGCACTCGCTGTTTGTAGCAGCGTTGTGTTGTCAATAAGGCTTCCTAAGTCAAGAAAAATGTAAGTGTCAATTAATGTTAAAACACAAAAAATGCACTCGCTGTTTGCTGTTTGTACCAGCGTTGTGTTGTCAATAAGGCTTCTGAAGCCAAGAATGATGTCAATTAATGTTCAAGCAAGGAAGTGCGCTTGCTGTTTGTATCAGCACTGTGTTGTCAATAAGGCTTTCCAAGCCAAGAAAAATGTCAATTATTGCACTCGCTGTTTGCTGTTTGTACCAGCGTTGTGTTGTCAATAAGGTTCTTACCACCACCAACACAACACTGGACACTGTTCGTCCAGAGTTGCCTTCCCCCTTTTGCCTATGGCATGTCCATAATATTTCAAAAGGTTGCTTTTCTAAATAGTAATGATGAAATAAATATGGTTTGCTGGTGTTTGTGTTTCACATTCATCAGTAGCTCCAATTGTTCCGTAGTGAACACATCTGAAAACCACCACCAACACAACACTGGACACTGTTCGTCCAGAGTTGCCTTCCCCTTTTGCCTATGGCATGTCAATAATATTTCAAAAGGTTGCTTTTCTAAATAGTAATGATGAAATAAATATGGTTTGCTGGTGTTTGTGTTTCACATTCATCAGTAGCTCCAATTGTTCCGTAGTGAACACATCTGAAAAAAGTAAAATGATAACAAAATCTTAAATACACATAATATGAAAAATTACAAAGCAAACATATATGTAAAACAAGCAAATCTAAAATAAAACAAACATATATGCATAACAAGCAAAACTAAAACGAATTAAATGCAAATAAATAAACGCACACATGCAAATACGCAAAACAAGCAAAACGCAAACAAATTAAATGCAATACACGCATACATGCAAAACAAACCAAATGGAAATCAATACACGCACATCTGCACTATGCATCAATGCTTATGCGTATAACACACACATTTTATAAATTAAACTAAATAATAAACTTAACTGATACATTGCGAGTGAAGAGCCCGACTTCAGATTGTCCAGATGGGTGAGGTGTCCATCGGCGAGCGACTCCAAGTACAATCTGTTAATTGACGATCATGCTGCCGCCGACGACAAAACAGCCGCGGCGAAAAAGACACCCAGTCATCCAGACGGCGTTACAAGCCCGGCCACTCCAGGTTGGAACCACCAAGAGGACATCATGCAGTACCTGTTAAGATAGAATAAAATAAAATAAATGTGATATACTTGTTAGTTAGCAATAAGCAATCTTATATGTAAACACCTAACACAAGGTGACCCATGTTTTTTGTTTTTGTAGCTATCGCAGTATCGATAGCTTTTATGTTACATGTTTTTAGTATTTAATAAGCTGAAAATGTTATCTGTATAGTATTTAAACAATAAGTCGTTTTTTATTGTTATCATTTAAATTCTGTATAAGTTGCCTGCAAAGGTAATAAGACGAATTAAATAAAATACCGCCAGTGTTAAAACTGGCGTGCAAGTGTTCCATTAAAAAAAATACTACTGCAGTTCATAACTATACAAATGAATAACAGCAGTGCTGCCAAGAACGCTTCAAATTCCCATGACGCTCCACTCGTACAAGACGCTCCACCCGTGCAAGACGCTCCACATGCCAAAGACGCTCCTCAGCCAGAAGAAAACCATGAAGCCACCCCACAAGATGACCATGAAAATTCGTGGACGGATGCAGATGACACAGCCAACGAACTCAATGACCTCCTTGGTGACGAATATATGCTGACACCCTGATTGATGGCAGAAACGGCTACATAACTGCAAGTACCTGAAAAGAAAAACAAATACAAATTTAAAATATAAATTAATAAACAAAACTAATTAACATTACAATAATACAAGTTAATCCAACTTACCTGATCCTGACTCCAGTGAGCGTAGTTGCATGGATGTATAAAGGCAGGCAGCTTTACCTGAAAAAAAAAGAATAACATGAATTTAATTTAATATGCAACAATATAAAATAACACAATTATAATAATATAACATCAAAATAACAATATACAACGATAACAATATACACGCAATAATAAAAAAAGTAATAAACAACTTAAATTCACATTCTACATGCAAAACAAGCAAAACGAAAAACAATTAAATACAAATAAATACATGCATACATGCAAAACAAACAAAACCAAATCAAAACAAACGAAAATAAATACACGCACATCGGCACGTGTATTAACTTTCATATGCGCATAACACACACACACTTTATAACTAAAATAAATAATGCGACGTAGCTGATCCATTAGGTGAAGGCTGTGCCTGATCCCTGAATGTCCAGCTGGGCGAAATGTCCAACGGCGAGCCTCCTCAAATAACTAAAAGTAAAGTAAAAATATACAATTAATTGACGATCATGCTGCCACTGACGGCAAATCAGCCGCTGCGAAAAAGCTTACGAGATCTTCCAGACAACGCTACAAGCCGCGGCCACTCCAGCATGGAACCACAAAGATGACTCCCCGGCGCCAGCTCAATATACATTACCTGCAAAAATAGATTAAAATAAATGTTTTTATATTTCTTAATTAGCTATAAGCAATTGTAAAAGTAAACACTAGACACAGGGTGACCCACCAAGTTACTCGTCATATGTTAAATGTTTTAGTATTTAATCTACTGCTCTGTTAGAATTATAGTATTTACACAATAAGCCGTTTGTTATTGTTGCGATTCAAATTTTGTATAAGTTGCCGAATGGTAATAACACGAATTAAATAAAGTACCCGCCAGTCGTTTAGCTGGTGAGCGAGTATTATCATTAAAAAAGCCGACAATGATGTCCCAATTGTTAACAGCCAACATATCTTACCTGATCTGCAAAATGCTGCTTTCACTGAGCTGTTGCGACCCGCAGCCACACCACCTGGGCCTGCAGCACGTGATGAGTCGTCAACGGCAGTACTGCACATTATTGACGGTGCTGCAGGACAGCGTCCACATACTCATCCTTGCCCGGCGGGGGCAATCCAAACAATTCCGACCACAATGCCATATGCGGCCACTGGTATGCATCCTGTTACTGGTGGTGAGACGCTCGAAATTGCTTGGCCTGAAATAATAAATACGAGTGTCAATACAAATCTCAATTTTGGTACTGATACTTACCAACAACATCACTTATTTCAACATGCTGCTTCAGCTGAGCTGTTGCCACCTGTTGCCACACCACCTGGGCCTGCAGCACGTGATGAGTCGTCAACGGCAGTACTGCACATTATTGACGGTGCTGCAGGACAGCGTCCACATACTCATCCTTGCCCGGCGGGGGCAATCCAAACAATTCCGACCACAATGCCACATGCGGCCACTGGTATGCATCCTGTTACTGGTGGTGAGACGCTCGAAATTGCTTGGCCTGAAATAATAAATACGAGTGTCAATACAAATCTCAATTTTGGTTCTGATACTTACCAACAACATCACTTATTTCAACATGCTGCTTCAGCTGAGCTGTTGCCACCTGTTGCCACACCACCTGGGCCTGCAGCACGTGATGAGTCGTCAACGGTACTGCACATTATTGACGGTGCTGCAGGACAGCGTCCACATACTCATCCTTGCCCGGCGGGGGCAATCCAAACAATTCCGACCACAATGCCACATGCGGCCACCACTATGCATCCTGGAAGACTCCTTTCATCGCCAGCAAATGCCTCGCTGATGCCGTCTATCTCCGCTATAAACCCTCGTCAGGTTGCTGGTGATGAGACGCTCGAAATTGCTTGGCCTGAATTGATAAATAAGAGTGTCAATACTAATCTCAATATTGGTACTGATACTTACCAACAACATCACTCGCTTAAAAATGCTGCTTCAGATGAGTTGTTGCCACCTGTTGCTGCATTACCTGGGCCTGCAGCACGTGATGAAGCGCCAACGGCAGTACTGCACCTAACTGACGGTGCTGCAGGCCATTTTGATCATCCTTGCCTGGAGGGGATTAGCCACATAACAGCGGCCACACTGCCACATGCGGCTTTCAATAGACCTGCCACAGCTTATTTGCATGCTCCATTGGACGCCATGCAGATACCGCATCATCTGGACGGAACCGTGAATGCTGCAAATGAACAAAGTGAAACTGCTGATTACGACTCCACTGCAAGAATTCGCAACTCACGACCTCTGCTAATGCTGCCGACTGCCGAGGACGCGGCGTTTGCGTCTCTTCCCGCCGATGTTGTTGAGCGAATCCTGGCCGTCATTGATCTAACAGGTGAAAGTTAATTGGCTAAAATAAAAGTACAAATACGTACGTTTGTTGCTGCATTGGGCTTGGCAGGTGATGAGCTGTGTCGTTCTTGTCCTTGACACAGCCGCAGACGCACATTGCAGTTCCTTCAAGACCCACTGCGTGTTATACTATAAGAATATATCTTATTATAATTATTATTGTTGCAAACAAGTGCAAAAAAAAAAAATAATAATAACAAAGCGTCACATAAAATTCGAATCAGCTGTCCGACATGCCAGCTGTCGACTTATCGATGAACAACTGATCGACGACAGTGGAGCTGCTCCACCTTCGTTGAGTTAATCAGCTGAGCTGCTCCATAATAACGAGCGCTCAAAAGTAAACTATCGTTTAAATTCTTATAATATTATTTTATCTATTAAGCTAATCAAAATATAATTGAGCTCTAAAAAGTGTCTCAATCAATAATGGCCGCTGACCTTTTATTAATATAGTTACTAAAATTAATAGCTTATAAGTATTTATATTTATTTTGAAATGTTATATTATAAGCAGCATGAAGCCGCGTAAAACATAACAATTCCTAGTATTTTAAGCTTAATCTAACTTACCATAAGTTTCGCCAATATTTGCCTCGATTAAGGCGTCAAAAAATTTTTGTAAAATACTTATGATGTATTGAAAAAATAAAGATTATTCTCGCCACAAACGCAAGACCCTAACCTGCTGGTTCAGGTTGTGGTGCACCTTGCGTGAGTGGGCGATGAATTTACTATTGTGTGTCTGCCATGGCCACAAAGAAAGAAAAGCTCCGAAAAGAAAAAATAAAAAATCAGGTGAAAAAGTCCGAATTAAATTGACAGTGCAGTGTCATTTTGTCGGCAAAGTCGCGTTCTTCATGCGAGTCATCAATTTTCGCGCCAGTGCTTGGACGCTATCCAGTTAAAAGGCAAATTAAACCAATTAAAGCAATTGTGAAAACTCCATTGGCCACGCTTGGCCCCGCCCGGCTCTCAGTGCTCACCTCTCTCGCTCTCAGTTGCACAAAGAGAGCAAGTGATATATATCGATAGGACGATAACCACTGATCGTGTTCAACGCAAACATAGCATACTCTTTTGGCCTACACACCACTATAAATATTCACACTGAAGTGAAAATTCAAAAATACGCGGCAAACATCGTGATTTCTAATTCAAATTACTTGACAATTGTGAATCTATTTATACAAAATTAAAGTAGAATCAGCCACTAACCAACATGAGTTCGCCAGTATTCATTATGGATGAGGACGATGAAGAAATTGACGTTAGTCCACCAGTAATGTCGACAAGTGCTCCCCAAACTGTAAACGCCAACCAACTGAACGTACAAGCCAGTACTTCTAAAGCTGCTGCCGCTGCCGCTGCTGCCACGCTTCCCAATAATGCTTCAGCCAAACTATACGACATTTTCAATAAAGATAAGCAGCTGCAACAAGTGATGCAAAAACACAACAAAGCTGCTGCTGCCAAAACAAACAAACGATTGGCCAAGCCCTCCACGGTGAATATTTTGAAAAAATCTGAGCCTGCCACTGCCACCAATTCTTCTATTTCAGTCAGCGCCGCTGTCCCTGCAGCTGGTGTTCCACTGGCCCCCGCTAATGCCACCTCCACTGCACCCCATACACAAGCAAAACAAAACAGGTTCCACTTGTTGGCTACTGAGTATGGCATTGAAGTATCAGACATGGATGAAGATGATATGGACGATGACGACGGGACTGCATTGCAGCTGCCTAAATCAAATCCTGCCACCAACGCTATCGACGCACAACTCCTACGTGCCCCAAATGCCACCTCCACTACTGGTGCTGCAGCGGCTGCTACTCCAGCTGACATCAACACCAACAACGCCAAAAATGCCATTGCCGCTGCCAATACAAACACAACTCCCCAACGCATAGAAAAACCAAAACCAATCCTCATCCCAGATGTTGATGATATTATAGCGGTGACGAGCCGTATTAACGACATCATTGGAGAGAGCAACTACATGACCAAGCCGGTTGCCAACAAAGGTCTAAGAGTGATGTGTAATGACATCAAATCTTATCGTACTCTGATTGGACACTTTCAAGATAACCAAATCCAAAGCCATACTTACCAGCTGGAACATGAGCGTGGCTTCAGGATTGTTATACGGCACCTACACAAATCAACACCAGCTGACTGGATACGCAGTAAACTTGATGAATTAGGCTACAAAGTGCGCTATATAAACGTCATTAAAAGACGCTTTTCTAGGGAGCCAATTGATTTGTTCGAGGTAGAACTGGAGCAAAAGAACAGCATTGCCGAAATCTTCAACCTCACTAGGCTGGGCACCCAACAGGTTGCCGTGGAGCGCCCGCTCCGCAATCCTGATGCGGCCCAATGTCATCGTTGCCAACAATTTGGCCACACAAAGAACTACTGCCGTCGCCCTTTTGTGTGTGTTAAGTGCGCTGGCAATCATCAATCAACTGCTTGCCAAAAAACTAAAGACGAGCCACCAAAATGCGCGAACTGCAAAGGCCCGCATGCAGCTAGCTACCGTGGATGCCAAGCCTTTAAAAATGCATGCAAAGCTAAAGAGCCTACCAGCGTTATCCGAGTCAATAATCTATTAGGCCAGCTGGGCATCCCGCAGATCCCAGTACAACAACGGCAACGCCGGCCAATGCAACAACAATCACCATCTGAGCAACAGCAACAAAATTTCCGTACGCAACAACAGCCACTACAAAAAGCCCCAACAAGGCAGCAACAAGGGCAACAAATACCCCCAACAATGCAACCTGCAGCAAACAACCAACTGCAAAGTGTCCGCCCCAAAACTAGCCATGCCAGTACCCCTTTGGTGAGTTACTCGGCAATAGTTAAAGGCCCTAAACAACAGCAGCAGAACCAACAACAACAATCATACCCTGTGCAACAACGGCCAGTGCAACAACAGCATGTGCAACAACGCCAAACCAGGCCACGCCAAACCCTGAAACAACAACAGCAACAGCCACTTAGAGGTCAGCTCCCAAACGTTCAGCCACTACATCACACAATCAGGAGTCGCAGCCACAGCACACGCCGCAGTCCGCGCAACATTCAGCAGACTGACAACTCTGATAAAATTTGTCAAAAGTTGGACAAACTAACCTCCATGCTCATTGAGGACCGTGAACTGCGCGCCGCCAATAACTTACCGTCGGTTCCAAAAAGCCCAGAACACTGCGATAGAGTTGACCAAAAGCTAGACAAGCTTATTACCATCCTTGTCGAGGACCGCGAACAGCGTACCGCCGATGACTCAATGTCTGATCTCAAAAGACTTGAGCGTAAACTCGACAATCTAGTCAGAGTCCTTACCATGACTGTCACTTTATTCCAAGAGGCCAATGCTAAGAGAAATGACCAGTAATCTCTACATACCAAATTCAGCCCCAGCACTTCCAGTTGATAATAAATTAAAAATTATTACCTGGAATGCTGCCGGGCTCAAAAACAAGCTACCAGAATTTAAAAACTTTATAATTTCTAATAATGTGGATGCAATGCTCGTCAGCGAAACACATTTACTGGACTCTGATGAGCTCATCGTCAGCGGGTATGACACTTACATGGCCAATCATCCGACAAATCGCAGAAGAGGAGGAGCAGCGATATTTATAAAACGCACAATTAGGCACATGGCGATACCATTTGACATTTCTCCTGAAATCCAGTGCTCGGTCGTTGCTGTCTCACTGCAAAATGGTACTTCTCTAAACATCGCATCAGCATATCTCCCTCCTCGCTTCGACTGGTCAACCGATGACTTTAACAACGTCCTCGGTAGGCTTGGCGAAAAGTTCGTTATTGCTGGTGATTGGAATGCGAAAAGCTACTGGTGGGGCAACGCTCGATCGTGCAGAAGAGGCACTGCGCTGCTACAGTGTACCCAGCAAAATCGTAATCTTAACATTCTTGCTACTGGATCGCCAACTCATTTCCCAGCAAACTCGGTACACTCGCCGTCTGCTATTGATTTTGCCATCTATCGAGGAGTCAGACACGAACTCATAAAAATTTCAACAATGTTCGACTTGGGATCCGACCATCTGCCTCTTCAAATAGATGTGCATGACCTCGCTCCGGTTCGTCACTCGAGATGCCACTTGCTTCCGCTTAACGCAAACATCGGAAAGTTTCAATCCTGGCTCAACGACCGCATTCTCCTTGACACAGAGATACGAAGTGGTGATGATATTGACGATTGTATTGTGATCCTCGAGCACAACCTGCGCTCTGCCGCTGTGTATGCAAGTACAAACCTGCAAACACCCAATCAAAACTCTCAGTCCAGGCAAACCACCTGCAGTCAACGTACGCTTATGATGATTGAGGCAAAGCGGCTCATCAGACGACAGCTGGCAACTGCTCGCAACCCTTTGCTTAAAATCATTCATAACCACTTGGCTAGTAGTGTCAAAAGGGCACTCAAGCGTGACAAAGATGCACAAACGAATCGGCTGCTCTCGTCTATGGACCCAGAGAACAGATATAACATTCAAAAATTCTGGCGCATCACCAAGAGCATAAGTAGGCAGCCCACACCAAACCTGCCTGTCAAGAAACACACTTCTCCTTATGGAAACAGCAGTGACAGAAACGTCTGGTGCAAAACTACCGAAGAGAAGGCTGAGGCATTTGGACAGCACCTTGAAGGCAGATTCACACCTATCCTCACACAAGAAGCGGCCGATAATACAGATGTTGCTGAAAATATGCGTAATATGCCGTCTGCAAATCAGCTTACCTTTAGAAGCATTACTCTCACTGAAGTCCAAGCTGAGATTAAGCAACTGAAGGTAAACAAGTCACCTGGGCTCGACAACATCGACAACCGCACCATTAAGATCCTGCCTTTGGCTGCTTTGCAATACATTACAATGATATTTAACAACATCCTCAAGTTTGGCCACTTTCCGAAGCTGTGGAAACGTGCCTTGGTCAAGATGATACCCAAGCCCGGCAAGCCATCTGAACAACTCTCGTCTTATAGACCAATTAGTCTCCTCTCCGGTATTTCCAAATTGTTCGAAACGCTCTTGCTCAAGCGTTTGTTCGATAACGACACCTTTGCTGAAGCCATACCAAAACACCAATTTGGATTTCGCAAAGAGCACGCAGCAGATCAGCAACTTGGGAGAGTCACTCAATTCATCCTGAAAGCTTACGAAGGCAACAGATCCTGCTCAACTGTTTACCTAGACATACAAGAGGCATTCGACCGCGTGTGGCATGACGGCCTTTTCTTCAAATTGAAACAGCTACTCCCTGATGTATACTACAGGATTGTTCGCAGCTACCTCACTAAAAGAACATTTGTTGTTGAGTGCAATGGCGGCGTACGCTCAAGCCTCAAATGTATCTCTGCGGGTGTGCCTCAAGGTAGCGTCTTGGGCCCGGTGCTGTATAACATCTACACAGCCGACATGCCAAACCCACCAACTTCTTCCTTCGGATCAATGCTTCTTGCAACTTATGCGGACGACACCGTCATCATAAGTGCGCACCTGAATATTGAAACAGCAATTGAAAGGATGAGCAGCTTCTTGGTCACGTTTACGAGATGGGCAAAAAAATGGTGCATAAACGTGAACCCATCCAAAACGGCACATGTCCTGCATACCCTTAGATCTGGCAGGGTGAACTCTAATCCAATAATGGCTGATTGTAGAATAGCAACGAAGTCTGCCCATACTTACCTTGGCGTCCGTCTAGACGCCAAGCTTACTCTACAATCGCACGTCACTGCAGTCATCACCAAAATACGAGCCAGAATTAAGAAACTGCATTGGCTCCTGAATGCAAACAGCCAGCTGCCTTTAAAAACGAAAATCATAGTATACAAACAGCTCGTGGCGCCTATCTGGACGTACACCATGGCAGTGTGGGGCCCGCTATTAAGTCATCTGCAATTTCGTCGAATTCAGACTGAACAAAACAAAGCGCTGAGGCTGATAGCAGATGCACCTTGGTATGTCAGAAATTCCACGCTGCACACTGATTTGGAAATTCCATCTGTTGAGCAAACGTACGTTGACATCTGCAACAAATACATAAAAAGACTGCAAATACACCACAACTCCGAGGCAAGGAACTTGGCAAACAATCCGTACGTCCCGCAGCGGCTCACTCGAGCTCGGTACATGGAAATGATCAACAGGTGCATTCCGCCTCACATGCGACCACCTCCGCCGCCACTGCATCCGCACGAAGTCGAGAGAGCACAACGGCGTGAAGAGAGGCAGCTTACATTAAGGCGACGCGACGAACTGCGATTGCGCGAACAGGCTCGCATCGATAGAATTCGAGAGGAGAGGCGACAGCAGCAACTTCGGCAACAGCAACGACAACAGCTAGAGCTTGAGCGTGACACCCGACGCAGCCAGACAAACAACAGTGAGCTAGTGAATGGCATATTGGCTATATTAAGCCCCACGGCTATTAGCATGCAACTACAAAGGAGAGCGCAAGTCTTAAACTTTCTAAGCCAGATTGAGAGTGCGGCTATAACCGAGTCTGCAGAAGCTTCGCTTGTATACTCCGGCCAGGTTCCCACTGGTGAATCATCTGAATTCGTTATAGCTGAAACAACAAACGAGCTTGCCGACAATGATGTCCCAATTGTTAACAGCCAACATATCTTACCTGATCTGCAAAATGCTGCTTTCACTGAGCTGTTGCGACCCGCAGCCACACCACCTGGGCCTGCAGCACGTGATGAGTCGTCAACGGCAGTACTGCACATTATTGACGGTGCTGCAGGACAGCGTCCACATACTCATCCTTGCCCGGCGGGGGCAATCCAAACAATTCCGACCACAATGCCATATGCGGCCACTGGTATGCATCCTGTTACTGGTGGTGAGACGCTCGAAATTGCTTGGCCTGAAATAATAAATACGAGTGTCAATACAAATCTCAATTTTGGTACTGATACTTACCAACAACATCACTTATTTCAACATGCTGCTTCAGCTGAGCTGTTGCCACCTGTTGCCACACCACCTGGGCCTGCAGCACGTGATGAGTCGTCAACGGCAGTACTGCACATTATTGACGGTGCTGCAGGACAGCGTCCACATACTCATCCTTGCCCGGCGGGGGCAATCCAAACAATTCCGACCACAATGCCACATGCGGCCACTGGTATGCATCCTGTTACTGGTGGTGAGACGCTCGAAATTGCTTGGCCTGAAATAATAAATACGAGTGTCAATACAAATCTCAATTTTGGTTCTGATACTTACCAACAACATCACTTATTTCAACATGCTGCTTCAGCTGAGCTGTTGCCACCTGTTGCCACACCACCTGGGCCTGCAGCACGTGATGAGTCGTCAACGGTACTGCACATTATTGACGGTGCTGCAGGACAGCGTCCACATACTCATCCTTGCCCGGCGGGGGCAATCCAAACAATTCCGACCACAATGCCACATGCGGCCACCACTATGCATCCTGGAAGACTCCTTTCATCGCCAGCAAATGCCTCGCTGATGCCGTCTATCTCCGCTATAAACCCTCGTCAGGTTGCTGGTGATGAGACGCTCGAAATTGCTTGGCCTGAATTGATAAATAAGAGTGTCAATACTAATCTCAATATTGGTACTGATACTTACCAACAACATCACTCGCTTAAAAATGCTGCTTCAGATGAGTTGTTGCCACCTGTTGCTGCATTACCTGGGCCTGCAGCACGTGATGAAGCGCCAACGGCAGTACTGCACCTAACTGACGGTGCTGCAGGCCATTTTGATCATCCTTGCCTGGAGGGGATTAGCCACATAACAGCGGCCACACTGCCACATGCGGCTTTCAATAGACCTGCCACAGCTTATTTGCATGCTCCATTGGACGCCATGCAGATACCGCATCATCTGGACGGAACCGTGAATGCTGCAAATGAACAAAGTGAAACTGCTGATTACGACTCCACTGCAAGAATTCGCAACTCACGACCTCTGCTAATGCTGCCGACTGCCGAGGACGCGGCGTTTGCGTCTCTTCCCGCCGATGTTGTTGAGCGAATCCTGGCCGTCATTGATCTAACAGGTGAAAGTTAATTGGCTAAAATAAAAGTACAAATACGTACGTTTGTTGCTGCATTGGGCTTGGCAGGTGATGAGCTGTGTCGTTCTTGTCCTTGACACAGCCGCAGACGCACATTGCAGTTCCTTCAAGACCCACTGCGTGTTATACTATAAGAATATATCTTATTATAATTATTATTGTTGCAAACAAGTGCAAAAAAAAAAAATAATAATAACAAAGCGTCACATAAAATTCGAATCAGCTGTCCGACATGCCAGCTGTCGACTTATCGATGAACAACTGATCGACGACAGTGGAGCTGCTCCACCTTCGTTGAGTTAATCAGCTGAGCTGCTCCATAATAACGAGCGCTCAAAAGTAAACTATCGTTTAAATTCTTATAATATTATTTTATCTATTAAGCTAATATAATTGAGCTCTAAAAAGTGTCTCAATCAATAATGGCCGCTGACCTTTTATTAATATAGTTACTAAAATTAATAGCTTATAAGTATTTATATTTATTTTGAAATGTTATATTATAAGCAGCATGAAGCCGCGTAAAACATAACAATTCCTAGTATTTTAAGCTTAATCTAACTTACCATAAGTTTCGCCAATATTTGCCTCGATTAAGGCGTCAAAAAATTTTTGTAAAATACTTATGATGTATTGAAAAAATAAAGATTATTCTCGCCACAAACGCAAGACCCTAACCTGCTGGTTCAGGTTGTGGTGCATCTTGCGTGAGTGGGCGATGAATTTACTATTGTGTGTCTGCCATGGCCACAAAGAAAGAAAAAAGTTGCTAAAATATGCGTAATATGCCGTCGCAAATCAGCTTACCTTTAGAAGCATTACTCTCACTGAAGTCCAAGCTGAGATTAAGCAACTGAAGGTAAACAAGTCACCTGGGCTCGACAACATCGACAACCGCACCATTAAGATCCTGCCTTTGGCTGCTTTGCAATACATTACAATGATATTTAACAACTCCTCAAGTTGGCCACTTTCCAAGCTGTGGAAACGTGCCTTGGTCAAGATGATACCCAAGCCCGGCAAGCCATCTGAACAACTCTCGTCTTATAGACCAATTAGTCTCCTCTCCGGTATTTCCAAATTGTTCGAAACGCTCTTGCTCAAGCGTTTGTTCGATAACGACACCTTTGCTGAAGCCATACCAAAACACCAATTTGGATTTCGCAAAGAGCACGCAGCAGATCAGCAACTTGGGAGAGTCACTCAATTCATCCTGAAAGCTTACGAAGGCAACAGATCCTGCTCAACTGTTTACCTAGACATACAAGAGGCATTCGACCGCGTGTGGCATGACGGCCTTTTCTTCAAATTGAAACAGCTACTCCCTGATGTATACTACAGGATTGTTCGCAGCTACCTCACTAAAAGAACATTTGTTGTTGAGTGCAATGGCGGCGTACGCTCAAGCCTCAAATGTATCTCTGCGGGTGTGCCTCAAGGTAGCGTCTTGGGCCCGGTGCTGTATAACATCTACACAGCCGACATGCCAAACCCACCAACTTCTTCCTTCGGATCAATGCTTCTTCAACTTATGCGGACGACACCGTCATCATAAGTGCGCACCTGAATATTGAAACAGCAATTGAAAGGATGAGCAGCTTCTTGGTCACGTTTACGAGATGGGCAAAAAAATGGTGCATAAACGTGAACCCATCCAAAACGGCACATGTCCTGCATACCCTTAGATCTGGCAGGGTGAACTCTAATCCAATAATGGCTGATTGTAGAATAGCAACGAAGTCTGCCCATACTTACCTTGGCGTCCGTCTAGACGCCAAGCTTACTCTACAATCGCACGTCACTGCAGTCATCACCAAAATACGAGCCAGAATTAAGAAACTGCATTGGCTCCTGAATGCAAACAGCCAGCTGCCTTTAAAAACGAAAATCATAGTATACAAACAGCTCGTGGCGCCTATCTGGACGTACACCATGGCAGTGTGGGGCCCGCTATTAAGTCATCTGCAATTTCGTCGAATTCAGACTGAACAAAACAAAGCGCTGAGGCTGATAGCAGATGCACCTTGGTATGTCAGAAATTCCACGCTGCACACTGATTTGGAAATTCCATCTGTTGAGCAAACGTACGTTGACATCGCAACAAATACATAAAAAGACTGCAAATACACCACAACTCCGAGGCAAGGAACTTGGCAAACAATCCGTACGTCCCGCAGCGGCTCACTCGAGCTCGGTACATGGAAATGATCAACAGGTGCATTCCGCCTCACATGCGACCACCTCCGCCGCCACTGCATCCGCACGAAGTCGAGAGAGCACAACGGCGTGAAGAGAGGCAGCTTACATTAAGGCGACGCGACGAACTGCGATTGCGCGAACAGGCTCGCATCGATAGAATTCGAGAGGAGAGGCGACAGCAGCAACTTCGGCAACAGCAACGACAACAGCTAGAGCTTGAGCGTGACACCCGACGCAGCCAGACAAACAACAGTGAGCTAGTGAATGGCATATTGGCTATATTAAGCCCCACGGCTATTAGCATGCAACTACAAAGGAGAGCGCAAGTCTTAAACTTTCTAAGCCAGATTGAGAGTGCGGCTATAACCGAGTCTGCAGAAGCTTCGCTTGTATACTCCGGCCAGGTTCCCACTGGTGAATCATCTGAATTCGTTATAGCTGAAACAACAAACGAGCTTGCCGACAATGATGTCCCAATTGTTAACAGCCAACATATCTTACCTGATCTGCAAAATGCTGCTTTCACTGAGCTGTTGCGACCCGCAGCCACACCACCTGGGCCTGCAGCACGTGATGAGTCGTCAACGGCAGTACTGCACATTATTGACGGTGCTGCAGGACAGCGTCCACATACTCATCCTTGCCCGGCGGGGGCAATCCAAACAATTCCGACCACAATGCCACATGCGGCCACTGGTATGCATCCTGTTACTGGTGGTGAGACGCTCGAAATTGCTTGGCCTGAAATAATAAATACGAGTGTCAATACAAATCTCAATTTTGGTACTGATACTTACCAACAACATCACTTATTTCAACATGCTGCTTCAGCTGAGCTGTTGCCACCTGTTGCCACACCACCTGGGCCTGCAGCACGTGATGAGTCGTCAACGGCAGTACTGCACATTATTGACGGTGCTGCAGGACAGCGTCCACATACTCATCCTTGCCCGGCGGGGGCAATCCAAACAATTCCGACCACAATGCCACATGCGGCCACTGGTATGCATCCTGTTACTGGTGGTGAGACGCTCGAAATTGCTTGGCCTGAAATAATAAATACGAGTGTCAATACAAATCTCAATTTTGGTTCTGATACTTACCAACAACATCACTTATTTCAACATGCTGCTTCAGCTGAGCTGTTGCCACCTGTTGCCACACCACCTGGGCCTGCAGCACGTGATGAGTCGTCAACGGTACTGCACATTATTGACGGTGCTGCAGGACAGCGTCCACATACTCATCCTTGCCCGGCGGGGGCAATCCAAACAATTCCGACCACAATGCCACATGCGGCCACCACTATGCATCCTGGAAGACTCCTTTCATCGCCAGCAAATGCCTCGCTGATGCCGTCTATCTCCGCTATAAACCCTCGTCAGGTTGCTGGTGATGAGACGCTCGAAATTGCTTGGCCTGAATTGATAAATAAGAGTGTCAATACTAATCTCAATATTGGTACTGATACTTACCAACAACATCACTCGCTTAAAAATGCTGCTTCAGATGAGTTGTTGCCACCTGTTGCTGCATTACCTGGGCCTGCAGCACGTGATGAAGCGCCAACGGCAGTACTGCACCTAACTGACGGTGCTGCAGGCCATTTTGATCATCCTTGCCTGGAGGGGATTAGCCACATAACAGCGGCCACACTGCCACATGCGGCTTTCAATAGACCTGCCACAGCTTATTTGCATGCTCCATTGGACGCCATGCAGATACCGCATCATCTGGACGGAACCGTGAATGCTGCAAATGAACAAAGTGAAACTGCTGATTACGACTCCACTGCAAGAATTCGCAACTCACGACCTCTGCTAATGCTGCCGACTGCCGAGGACGCGGCGTTTGCGTCTCTTCCCGCCGATGTTGTTGAGCGAATCCTGGCCGTCATTGATCTAACAGGTGAAAGTTAATTGGCCAAAATAAAAGTACAAATACGTACGTTTGTTGCTGCATTGGGCTTGGCAGGTGATGAGCTGTGTCGTTCTTGTCCTTGACACAGCCGCAGACGCACATTGCAGTTCCTTCAAGACCCACTGCGTGTTATACTATAAGAATATATCTTATTATAATTATTATTGTTGCAAACAAGTGCAAAAAAAAAAAAATAATAATAACAAAGCGTCACATAAAATTCGAATCAGCTGTCCGACATGCCAGCTGTCGACTTATCGATGAACAACTGATCGACGACAGTGGAGCTGCTCCACCTTCGTTGAGTTAATCAGCTGAGCTGCTCCATAATAACGAGCGCTCAAAAGTAAACTATCGTTTAAATTCTTATAATATTATTTTATCTATTAAGCTAATCAAAATATAATTGAGCTCTAAAAAGTGTCTCAATCAATAATGGCCGCTGACCTTTTATTAATATAGTTACTAAAATTAATAGCTTATAAGTATTTATATTTATTTTGAAATGTTATATTATAAGCAGCATGAAGCCGCGTAAAACATAACAATTCCTAGTATTTTAAGCTTAATCTAACTTACCATAAGTTTCGCCAATATTTGCCTCGATTAAGGCGTCAAAAAATTTTTGTAAAATACTTATGATGTATTGAAAAAATAAAGATTATTCTCGCCACAAACGCAAGACCCTAACCTGCTGGTTCAGGTTGTGGTGCACCTTGCGTGAGTGGGCGATGAATTTACTATTGTGTGTCTGCCATGGCCACAAAGAAAAAAAAAAAAAAAAACGGCGAGTGTTGGCCCCACTTCAGCTACCGCACTACCACTTGCGTCTCCCAGCAGGCCTACTGCAGTTTATTTACAAGCTCCGGTGGACGCCGCTTGGATGCCGCATCAACAAGACGGTATCGCCGAAACTGCTGTTGGCGACCCCAACGCTGGAGTACTCGGCTTCCGACCTCTGCCACTTCTTCCTACTCCTGAGGACGCTCATGTCTTCGAACGTATCATGGACATCATCGACCTAACAGATGATAGTTAGTCGCTTAAATTGGGTGTCGTCCCATTGTTAATTAAATAACATCTAATATTTGTAGCATATAAGTATTTAGATTTATTAAAATTTATTTCAATATGTTTTTTATTTTACAAGCAGCATATAGCTGCGTAAAATACAAACGCTTCTTAGCAATAAGCTTTATTATAACTTAGTATAAGTTTCGTTAATTCTTGCCATTAATTAGGCGCCAATTAATTTTTAAAATAGTATATAAGTTGTACTAAAGAAAATAAAATTAATCTCGCAACTCGTGCGATAAAAGCACGAGTTAGCGATGATTTCACTCGTGCGTCTACTATGGCCACAGAAAGAGAAATGTATATGAGGCGAGAATCAATCCAAGTGATGATGATTGTTGAAACACGCACCCACTCCTCTGCAAGTGTCCTCTCATTTGATGGATACATCACCTACACAGCAACAAATCCCCAGACACACCGAAAAGGCGGGGTCGCTATTCTCGTGCGAGCAGATGTCAGGCACATAGCTCTGCAATCCATTGACGAAGCCTTTCTCCAATGCGCCCCAATCGCAATCCTGCCTGAAAAAGGAAAAAAAAATCAGACTATTATTATTGCCCCAATTTACTGCCCACCGGTATACAAATGGACCAGCGATCACTTCACCAAACTCCTCAAGCACTTTGATCGCATAACAGGATCAACCATGGCAAGCTACATCCTATGTGGAGATTGGAACGCACAACACTCCTGGTGGGGCAACCCTAGATCTTGTCAAAGAGGCAGGGCACTAATGGATGCGATTCACCAATCTCAACGCTACAACATATTGGCCACCGGAGGGGCAACACACTACCCCTTTGACAAGAGGAAAAGGCCTTCGGCAATCGATTTCGGTGTTTATGCTGGAATAAACAGAGAAAGATTAAAAACTTATTCCTCCAACGATCTTGACTCGGACCACTTACCTGTCAGAATAGACTTGCTTGCTGGCAGCAATAGGAACTTCAGGGCTTGCTCTGACAATCCCCGACTGTTGCCTACTGGCGCAAACATAATGCGCTTCCAGGAGTCTCTTGAGCAAAACATCCAGCTTAATATAGAAATACGCTCTGGTTTGGACATTGACGACGCCGTAGATATCCTGCTGCGCAACATTAATGTGGCCTCAACTGCTGCAACAGGTCACATTCACAAACCCCATAGCCACCGATCTTATCGACGCAGCAACTCCCACTACGAACTTGAGCTGGATGAGTTGACTAGGAGGCTACTCATCGAGAAGCAGCGTTGCAAGCGTTCAATGATGGCGACGCGCACTGTAGAGGCAAGGCAGAACTATAAAGCAGCCCAGAACAGACTAAAAAAAGCCATCGTCAAGCTGAAAGAGGCAAATATCAACAGACTGTTTGAGGGAATGGATACGCAAGACAAATACCAAATGCAAAAACTATGGAGACTTACAAACAAGCTCAAGAAGCAGCCACAACCCAACTGGCCATTAAAACTCCATATGCTGAATCCTGTAGGCGCCAATCCTGCAAAGGGGACAAACTGTAATATCAATTGGACAAAAACTACAACTGAAAAGGCAGAGGCCTTCGTCACGCACCTGGAGGAAAGATTCAGCCCGAAACTCACTAATACAGATGTAGAGCGATCCCAAGTCCAAGAGGAGCTGGAGGGTATGAAGAAAGATAAGCAGCTTCTGTTCCTTGAGCAGCCATACCGAATCAGACCGGTAACTCTCAACGAACTAAAATTGATAATAGACGCACTTGAGCTGAAAAAGTCACCTGGAGAAGACCAAATTGACAATAGAATTATAAAGTTGTTGCCCCACAAAGCACAGCTGTACATAATTCTAATATTCAATTCAATACTACGCCTTGGATACTTCCCACGCAAATGGAAACACGCCGGCATTTCAATGATATTGAAGCCTGGCAAGAACACATCTGACGTCGGCGCTTATCGACCTATCAGCCTCCTGTCTGGACTCTCAAAGATGTTTGAAAAACTTTTGCTAGCCCGCCTCTTTGAAGTGGAGGGGTTTGCCAAAGCAGTCCCTAATTACCAGTTTGGGTTCAGACGTGAACATGGTACGGAACAGCAACTCGCCCGAGTCTCCCAATTCATCATGAGAGCCTTCGAAGAGCGCAAATACTGCTCAGCAGTCTTCATCGACATTGCCGAAGCCTTTGACCGAGTTTGGCACACTGGATTGCTCTGGAAATTAATTAAATTACTACCGACAAATTTGTACAATATACTTGAGACTTACCTGCATGAGCGCAGCTTTGTGGTAAAGTGCACCGACGGTATCCAATCAAGATATGGAAAAATTTCTGCTGGGGTCCCCCAAGGCAGTGTACTGGGGCCAATCCTGTACACAATCTTCTCTTCTGACATGCCACTGCCCGCCATGACGCAAATACGAGAACACCGACAATACAACAAAAACAGCATGCTGCTCTCAACGTATGCTGATGACACGGTAATAATGTGCGCCGAAGATAGCCCGACCACTGCAATCAGAGAAAACCAGATATACATTAACCACTTCCAAAAATGGGCAAAGAAGTGGTCCATCACTATCAACCAATCCAAGACCGGCCATGTAATGTATACACTGAGAAACCTAAGACAGGATACCAGAAAAGAAGCGCCATTTATCAACAACCAGATAATACCATGCAGCACATCTCAAAATTACCTGGGCATATTACTTGACAGCAAACTTAATCTCAAAACACACGTGACGCGCCTGTGCATCAAAATGAGGGCAAGGGCAACAAAGCTTGAATGGCTAATCGGACCTCGCAGCCGCTTACCAAATGCATGCAAGGCTCTGTTAATCAAACAGCTAATTGTTCCCCTCTGGCAATATGGAATCCCAGCCTGGGGTGCGCTCCTGTCGGACACACAGCTCCTCCGAGTCCAAAGGCTGCAAAATAAAATTATTAGACGTTCTGTAAGAGCAACATGGATGACAAAGAACTCAACGCTCAGAAAGACCTACAGCTTGAAAACAGTGGAAGAAGTGTACCAAGCAGCCAGCAGCCGGTTCGTAAACTCTCTAATGACACACAAAAATCCGGAAGCAGAGATTCTTCTTATGCAGCCATGCAAGTCGATACGTCTCCAAAGGCCGCGATACACGCAGCAGCTTGAAAAGCACTTCCTGCCATTGCATCCACAAGGTCCCAACCTCCAGTCCAGGATAAGTCAGCTCCAACAAAGCTTAAATGAGCTCCCAACACTCCTGCGTCTCGAGGACGAAGAACGGAAAAAAGACCTGGAAATGGAAAAAATGAGAAAGTTAGCAGCTGAAAATGCAAAGCGCAGAGCAGAATTTTTAAATACACCGCATCCAACACGCTTAACCGAGGCGACCATAAACCACCTGGGAAGAGAGTACAGGAAAGGAAACGCCACCAGAGAGAGTGTCATATCTCGCATCCTAGGACAACCGCTATCCGTCCAAAGAATTATAGTTCTTGACTACGAGGGTGACGATGTGCCTCATTCGCCGATAACAGCCCAGGATCCACAGCAAATAGCTGACTTGCACCACCGGCCTACAGCTACGGCCGTGCCTGTACGGCAGTGTGCTACTCAGAGCCATCCACGGATGAATGTTTTGTGCCCGATGACTCCTGCAAAGCACCACCAGCTGCTCCCATTGACTCAAACTGCCCATGAGGCAATATTGGACCATGGCCTGTCGACGGTGCGCACCCAACTTCTGAAGATGACAGAGGACGGCATGACGGATGATCCTCCCACGGAAATTGACGACGTAAACTCCCTTGGCTGCTCAAACAGGATACGGCCCACCAAAACGAGAAACCGACAAACGGCAGCCTCGATGATCCTTGGCCTGACAATCCTGTCGAACCTGACGGGAAGTATAGAAATAACAAATCATCCTTTAAGCATACTTCCAGGACAACAAAGCTCACCTTACCACATCCATAAGCGTCGAGCATTGCGCGGCATGAACCCGGAACGGCGGCACGAGCCCAGGCTGGCCAAACGAAGCCCTCACCAAACACGTCCTCCTGACCACGCGGCTACATGGAGCCTGCAACGGCGTCCAGACCATCAAAAAGTTCCTGCAAACAATCAAAGAAGAAATCCATTACTAGGATTATAGAGCGACTCTTCAACACAACTGAAAAAAGAAAAATAAAGTAAATACTGCTGCAGCGGAAAAACAGATGTGGCAAACAACTCACCCAGACAAGAACGACGCACCATAAATTGACTACACCAGCAAATGGACACCCAGAAGACTCCTCAGCGTCAACGTCTGCATCATACCTTGAACACCTGAAACGAAACAATAAAAAAGAACAATGTAAATAATAGCCAATAAGTAAATGTAAATGTAAAATGCAAGCACATGCGGGTGTGACCAGATCACACGTCCCCGAAAATGGCCAGACGATTGTATATAAAATAATACCAAATTCATTCATGTAACCTAGTATATACAAAAACTGTTAGAAGTTTGCGCCAATGTTTAAAATACGATAGCTTAAGTTTTATTGTTGTCATTTAAGTTTGTAAGAGTTGCCTACTGGTAATAGGACAAACTAAATAAAGTACTAAAAAAAAAAAGTCCTACTTACAGGATTTGATACTGCCCTCATCTAAACCCGCTGTCGCCATTGAACCTGTTAGGCAACACGAGCAACCAGCACATCCCCCAGAATTTTTTGAGGACCTCTTTGTAAATTCCCTTCTCCGTCGCTTTAGACAGGGTGTCTTTGATCGGGAGAGGCTTGATTTAATCTTGTCTCGGCAGCCTGATCGTGCCCGGAGGCTATTGGTTGAACAACTTGAAGAAGAAGAAGATCGCCGTGTCAACTCTCAGCAGCAGCAGCTGCAGCCATCAACTAGTAATGTACCCATTGATGATGAACTGGCTGGTTGTTGTGAAGCTGGTAAGCAGCAGCATGTGCAGCAAACTATTAATACAGATGAGATGGAACTGGATATGCAGCTTGTGGCTCTGGAACGGCGGCTGCTACAAGTATTGGATGAAGACTCAGTCCTTGATCAACAGAAATTTGATTCACGACAGCTACTTACTCTTTGTCATCAAGAAATGAATCATGGGCCTCCTGTGCAGCAATCCCTGCATTCTGGATCATGTGCGCGGATGTTACCACAGCGTCTACCCATTGTTGTGCCCCCCCTTACTATGGACCACCTTCGAGGCTTGCCTGATAAGCGAAGGACCAAGAGACTCTGGCCGTCTGCTAGGCGAGCATGCTCATCCTCCTCCGTGCTTGTAAATTCATTACGGCTCTGCCCAACTATGGTTGTTCCATCTTCAAATCGGATCCTGTATTCTTGGCCACACCAATTAGTTGGTGTTTTAGACCTGTATGGTCAGAGACGCCTGCCACCACTTCGTAAGAGGTTACTACGTTGCTCTTGGAGTGAGCGGCGCAACCGGAGAAATCAACTTTGTGTGCGACGACCCCGACCTAACTTGGAAGCGAACTTCCCTTTCTGGAGAGGAGCTCGCTTTCCAACATCAATATGGCGTCCTGGACATGACTGGATGAGGCTGGCCCATCGCAAAACTCACCCTCTTAGATTCGGCTAAGTCAATGCTAATTTGGTATTGTAACCCTTTACTTTTTAAATTCTAGCCTTGCTCTACTTTGATGCCACCTCCAGAGATTTATTTGTTTTAAGAAGACTCTCACAAATATTGTAAACACTTATTATTATTACACATAATTTTTTATGTTCACACACCATGCCATAGCTAATAAGTATACTTTATTTATTTTGTTAAGTTAGTACACAAACCATTTTAGCCGTTAAGTATACTACGCTATTTATTGTTATTCATTTTTCACACCACGCCTTTGTAACTGCTATTTTTAAGTCACACATGCAACTCTACATTCAGAGTTGCATTTACACTTAACATACACAGCATTGTATTTAACATTTTCTGTTATGCTAATGATATTTTATGTTGCTAACACCGAGCAATTTTGTATAAATAAAGAAGGCTGGCGTCTGGCTGCTTCAGTCGTCGCTGCCTTTTGTGCGTGTGCACAACTATCTGAAAAACTTCCGTGTTGTAATTAAAAACTTACACCATTCCACTTCGCAGGAGTTGATCAAGATGAAGTTGACTGACATGGGGTTTGTGGTTCGCTTTGTCAATGGGGTGAAGAACCGTTTTACTGGCCAGCCTCTCAATATTTTTGAGGTTGAGCTTGAGCCACATCCTGATGGACGGAATGATCATATACTTACACTTACTAGATTGGGGTGCCAGCACATTTCTGTCGAGCGACAGATGCGAAGCCACGACCCTGTCCAATGCCATCGTTGCCAAGCATTTGGACACAGCAAGAACTACTGCCGCAGACCATTTGTGTGTCTGAAGTGTGCTGGTAGCCATGCAACTACAGACTGTACCAAAACAAAAGACACGGAGGCTACGTGCGCCAACTGTAAGGGCAAGCATGTTGCCAGTTACAAAGGATGCCCCACATACAAGACAGCAAGAAACAAATTACTCATTACACGTATTGAAGCAGCGAATCCACAGCAAAAACAACAGCCACAGCAGAAACTACAGGCACAGCAGTGCCAAGTACAGCAACAACAGCCACTAAACAAGGAACACCAACAAGGAGTACACCCCAGGAAGGAGCAACAACCTAGTAAACCACGAAAGACGCAGCAAAACATAACGCACCCAAAACAGGAAACTAAGAAGACGTACAGCCAAGTTGTACAAGGGAAGACCGTTGCTGCCCGGACTGCTAGGCCAGCTGAAAGACATCTGGAGAAGTTCCAGGAGCGGCTTCGCGTTGAGCAGCGGGAACTTAAGCTCCGCAGCCCTCAGTCCCAAGCTCGGGAGGAGCAGCAACGGGATCATCCGCCCTGTTGTACCCAGCCACACTTAGATGGGCAGCCACAACTGGAGCAACGTCAACAGAGTTGCGCCATGGAACAAGTCACACTTTTACAAATTCTGCGTGAGCAAACTACCTTAGTTGCTGATATGGGACGGAAGATGGATGCGCTTCTGACGATGCTGATGTCCTTGGTGGAGTCCCTCTCCAGAAGCCATCCTGTGCCACCGCAATCTTCTGTCCCTTCCACTATGGAAGTGAATCTGTAGCGTCCAAGAAGTCGTTCCTGTCCACGAAGGCCAAGAAGTCCGCCCGCAGTCCGCCTAGTCCAAGAAGTCCGTCCACAGTCCGTGAATTCCAAGAAGTCCGTCTGCAGTTCAAGAAGCCCAAGAAGTTCAGTCTGAAGCGCCCATATATGCCAGAAACAATTTACCCCCACCAAAACAACACTGGACATTGTTCGTCCAGAGTTGCCTTCCCCCTTTTGCCTATGGCATGTCAAAAATATTTCAAAGGTTGCTTTCTACATAGTAATAACGAAATAAATATGGTTGGCTGGTGATTGTGTTTCACAATCATCAGTAGCTCAATGTTCAGTTGCGAACACAACTGAAAAAACTGAAAAATAAACAAAACTAATTAACATTACAATAATAAAGTTAACCCAACTTACCTGATACTGACTCCAGTGAGCGCAGTTGGGATGTATAATGGCACGGGCAGCTTTACCTGTAAAAAAAGAGAATAACATGAATTTAATTTAATATCAACAATATAAAATAAAACAATTATAATAATATAACATCAAAATAACAATATACAACGATAACAATATACACGCTATAATAAAAAAGTAATAAACAATTTAAATTCACATTCTACATGCAAAACATGCAAATCGAAAAACAATTAAATACAAATAAATACACGCATACATGCAAAACAAACAAAACCAAATCAAAACAAACGAAAATAAATACACGCACATCGGCACGTGTATTAACTTGCATATGCGCATAACATAACTAAAAATAAATAAAGTGACATAACAGATCCATTGGTGAGGGCAGAGCCTGATCCCTGAGGGTCCAGCTGGGCGAGATGTCCAACGGCGATCCTCTTCAAATACCTGAAAGCAAAGAAAAATTACACATTTAATTGACGATCATGCTGCTGCCGACGACAAAGCAGCCGCTGCGAAAAACACTCACGAAACCATCCAGACAACGCTACAAGCCGCGGCCACTCCAGCATGGAATCACAAAGAGGACTCCCCGGCGCCAGCACACCATATTTATAACCTGTAAAAATAAATTTAAATGAATGTTATTATACTTTTTAATTAGCTATAAGCATTTGTAAAAGTAAACACTAAGCACAGGGTGACCCACCATGTTACTCGTCATATGTTAAATGTTCTAGTATTTAATCTACTGTTTATGTTAGAGTGATAGTATATATGCAATAAGCCGTTTGTTATTGTTGTAATTTAAATTTTGTATAAGTTGCCTGTAATAGGTAATAAGACAAGTTGAATAAAGTACCCGCCAGTGTAAAAGCTGGCGAGCAAGTGTTGCGATTAAAAAAACAAACTTTACGACATCCTCAATAAAGATAAAAATCTGCAACAAGTGGTGCTAAAACACAAATCCAAATCAAGCAAACGACTAGCCAAGCATTCAACGGTTTACACCTTGAAGAAACCTGAGTCAGCTGCTTCTGCCATTTCTCCTATTACCGCCATCACCGCTGTCACTGCAACAGCTGCCCCACAGGCCCCCGATAATGCCATGGACGATGATGTTTTGGAAGAAGACGACGGGGCCACCTATGCTCTCGACGCGCAGCTTCAACGTGCCTCAAATTCAATATCAGCTACATGTGCTGCAGCTGATGCCACTCCAGCCAACAAAAACGCCAATAACGCCACTTCCGCTCCACTACAAATGCCTCTCCCCAACGCATTGAAAAACCCAAACCTATTCTCATCCCAGATGTTGATGATATTATAGCGGTGACGAATCGTATTAACGGTATCATTGGAGAGAGCAATTACGTGACCAAGCCGGTTGCCAATAAAGGTCTAAGAGTATTGTGTAATGATATCAAATCTTATCGTACTCTGATTGGACACTTCCAAGATAATCAAATCCAAAGCCATACTTATCAGCTTGAGCATGAGCGTGGCTTCAGGGTTGTAATACGGCACTTGCATAAGTCAACACCAGCTGACTGGATTCGCAGTAAACTCGGCGAATTAGGCTATAAAGTGCGATATATCAACGTCATCAAAAGACGCTTTACCAGAGAGCCAATTGACTTGTTCGAAGTAGAACTTGAACAAAAAATTGGAGTTGCCGAAATCCTCAAGCTCACTAGGTTGGGCACTCAACAGGTTGCTGTGGAGCGCCCGCTCCGCAATCCTGATGCGGCCCAGTGCCATCGCTGCCAACAGTTTGGCCACACCAAAAACTACTGCCGTCGCCCTTTTGTGTGTGTTAAGTGTGCCGGCAGCCACCAATCTACTGCTTGTCAAAAAACCACTGATGTGGCACCAAAATGCGCAAATTGCAAAGGCCCGCATGCAGCTAGCTACAAAGGATGCCAAGCCTTCAAAAACGCTTGCAAAGTTAAGGAGCCGACGAGTGTAATCCGCGTCAACAATTTATTAGGCCAGCTGGGCATCCCACAGATCCCAGTGCAACAACGACAACGCCAGCCAATCCAACAACAACAACCAGCTGAGCAACGACAACAAAATCATCGTGTGCAACAGCAGCTACCTCAAAAAGCCCCAGCAAGGCAGCAACAACAGCAACAAATATCCACAACATTGCAATGTGCAGCAAACAGCCATCTGCAAAGTGTTCGCCCCAAAACTAGTCACGCCAGTACCCCTATGGTTAGCTACTCGGCAATAGTTAAAGGCCCCAAACACCAGCAGCAGAACCAACGACAACAATCGCAGCCTGTGCAACAACGGCCTGTGCAACAACGGCCTCTGAAACAACAGTCTGTGCAACAACAGCCTGTGCAACAACGCCAACCCAGGCCACATCAATCACTGCAACAACAGCAGCAACAGCCACTCATAGGACAGCAGCGAAACTTTCCACCACTTCACCGCACCATCAGGAGCCGCAGCCACAGCACACGCCGTAGTTCGCGTAACATCCAACAGTTGGACGATTCTGATAAAATCTGCCAAAAGTTGGACAAACTGACCTCCATTCTCATAGAGGACCGCGAATTGCGCGCCGCCAATAATTCACTGCCTGTTCCAAAAAGCCCAGGGTACTCGGATAGAGTCGATCAAAAACTGGACAAACTTATTACCATCCTAATCGAGGATCGTGGACAGCGTACGGCCAATGACTCAACGTCTGATTTCAAAAGACTTGAAAGTAAAATGGACGAGCTACTCAGAGTCCTTATCGCCACCGTCACCAAAATCCACCAGTCCAATGTGAA